>JAQIXP010003099.1:0-13681 GCA_034700285.1 Proteroiulus fuscus
GCGAAATGGCAATAATACTATTCATTATAGACAAGGTCATTGGACTCCTGGTCAAGGACGTTTCCCAAATATGCGCCAGAACCTACATTTCTACACTACTACTATTCCATAGTTATTAATTTTTAAACCTGCCAATGTGGACAAAAATCTCGATGTTGGAAGTCATTTTGTCAATCCCTCTAGTAATAACTTGATGGTGTGCAAGTTTTTGCATTATAGAGAATGCGCATAACTATTTCATAGCGATAAAGAGAAGCCAACTTGAATCCCCTATTTGCAAGCAGCGCCATTCTGCCTGGGTGGGGGATTATTATAAAAATGACGCCCATCATCTTTTTTGAAAACATTGTGAATTCTGAATTATGGTAACTGCAATATTATTAATCAGACTGCCCTTCTTTTTTATTAATAATCTTAAATTTAAAATTTATTTCTCACAAAAGTGGGACTGTATATTAAAGCTAACTATAAATTCTCAATATTTTGATATGTGAAGTGAGAAAATAAGATTTTTTTTAAAACCGTGTTGTGAAAAATGTGAAAGATATGCATCCTATGAAATGTTGAAAAAATGGGAAACTTATGTATTGGGATTTCGTGTTATTTCAAGTCTCAATTAAAAATACAAAAAAATTAAAATAATTTCGTTTAATATCTTATATTTTCGTGAATTAAAGTAACAGGATATGACATCATCAAGGAAAGATTTCGTAAATTTGCATTCACGAAAATTCATCTAATTAATTACTTGTTCCAAGGTTGGACTTTCCCATTAATCAAATTAGGAAATCCGATTTTAACCATCTTGCAAATCTCTATGTTTAAAATGTTAGTATCCATTGCAAGTCAGATATTCTTGGATATCTGTTCAGCTGATCTGAAAAGTGTCTATTGGATTTGCTATCATGCCTCTTGGGCCCATGAATAATTATAGATGTAAATGAGTGCAGATTTTTGATGCACATCTCATTTGCTTAAACAGAGGCTTATCTTTATGTTCCCAAAACAATTGAAAATATATGCAGACTTGGCACTTTTTTTTCTGCTTTAGACTTGGTAAAATACTGCAAATGCAAATCTGACAAGAATTATAACTTTGGGGAAATCGCATGCATTGAATAATGATTTTAAACTGAAATTGTGGCCCTCATTAGATCATTTTTTTCTCTCTTTTCGGACAGTTTTGGAGACATCAGGTGTTTCAATTTTCACTGAAATTCCTTTAGGTTTTAAGCTTCTAAAGCCTGACAATTTGTCACATGACTACCTGATTTATATGCTGGTGAATTTATAGGTTGAGTTTGTTAAAAGCACGATTTATTAACGCCTATTTTTCAATCATTTTGAAGAATGGTGCACTTGTAATTAGGGATTTTTTTGAGAAAAGTGCATGGATTTGAAGCGAATCGATATTTACGATTTCACAAACCATTAGGCAACTATACGAAGAATAATTAATTACGTTATTTTTTTTAAAAAAATTTGCTTGATTATGCTTCCTGTTTTTTTTTTGCTACTATTATGTGTACTGATTAATTATTTAACAAGATTAATTTGAAGCTGGTTGATTAGAGTGGCGTGAATAATTTTATAAAAATATTTATATTGAAAGTTTTTTCAAATTTGTGATTAGTGTAAAGCTCTTGTTTTTAATCACCCTGTAAAATTCAAAATTGAGGGGGTCACATTTGGTAAAAAAATTTCACAAATAATGAGCTTATATTACTGGAAACGTGATGGCCATAATATTTTTGGAAAATAATTCCTAAGTAGATGATATTTCAATATATTTTTTAAAAATAATTCCTAAGTAGATGATATTTCACTACATTTTTTAAAAATCTAGAATTTTTGAATAAATTCATAGGCTTAAATATTCCTATATTTTTTGAATGAATTCCTATAACATTCCCTTATTTTTTGAATAAATTTCTACAATATTCCCATAGTTTTTTTAATTAATTACTACAATATTTTCATATTTTTCAATTAAGTTATATAATATTCTTTAATTTTTTGAATAAATTACTATAATATTCCCGATTTTTTCAATTAATTACTATAATATTCCCATATTTTTCAATTAATTTTTATAATATTCCTATTTTTTGAATAAGTTTCTTTATGTTTCATATTTCTTCAGCAATTTTCCTATAATATTTTTGGATAAATTCCTATAATATCCAATATTTAAGGGTACAAAATTCCCTTCATCTTCCAATATATATTAAATAAAATTCCGTATTTGTTGAAAACATTTTTATGATATTTTCAAATGTTTAGAATAAATTGCAATGATATTTGTCTATTTTTGGAAAATTTTGTTATAATATTCAAATATTATTGGTGAATAAATTCCTACAATACTTATAGTTTTGTAATAAATTTCTATATTATCCAGTATTTTAAAAAAATTTTTGTTAATATTCATATCATTTTGGAAATAATTTCTAATATTTCCCTTCTATTTGCTGAAAATATTTATAGTATTCCTTATTTTCTGATCTATAATAGTCCTTTAATTTGGGAAAATGCCCTATATTTCCTATATAGGACAGCAACTATTTGTGTATGAGGCATGTAATTGAGATAATTGTAAAATCGTTAAACAAAATCATTATTTATCTTATATATATTTGATTAATTTGTGATTTCAAGTAAAATGTTTGCAATTATCCAGTAAAGTAGGTGGGGGGCTTTCAATTATAGGTAAATCATTTAGATAAATGCATGGATCAATTATATGAACTTTATATTAAAGGGACAGTCCCACTTTGAAACAAGTTGATTTTAGGAAAAAGAACATAAAAAAGTAGGATAGACATGGAAATTGCAATAGGATTTGAGCACACTGATCATTAGATAAAATGTTCTGAATACGTGAATTTAGTTAAAAATGAAAGCCCAAATCGATGGCTTAATTCATAAGTGGCGAATAAGCCAATTTGTTAAATGTGAGATAATTGTACCATTGCATTGTGGTACTGGAAGTGTCCCTAATGAACCTAAAGTTACAAAAAATAATTTAACCAATAATTGTTAAAGTTACAGAAGTGAACAGTAGCGAATATCCAATGAGGTATATTATTCCTAAAAGTTACAAGTAGTGAATGGTCCATTCGTTAGTTTATCTTTCAAAAATGTTCTCGACACCTGGATTTTTATTTTGAGACAAGTAGCCAACTTGACAATTTTCACTCATTTTTTTTGCATTCTTTAATTTAATAGGCAAACTAATGAAATGTGCACATTCGCTACTTCACACATAATTTATTTCTCTATGAAAGAAAAACTAGCGAATTTTCATTTTTAAGCTTTTTATTTCTTAAATTACTTAATTAATTTACTAATTTAATTATTTAACAAAAATTAGCACATTTTCTGTAAAATATAAATATTGATTCATCTGCTTGTTTACCAAATTTCAGCTTTTTAACATTGTTTATTTCCAAGTTATACCATTTTTCCATAAAAGCGTTATTATCTCAATGGGAAACTTTATGCTTATTCGCTACTTGTGAATTAAGCCATCGACATAGCCGTAAATATCCTAAGGGGCGACACCAAATGGCACTGCTTGCTGAAATTATGGGAAAATGGCGCCTAATATGTATTTTGCAAACGTCGTAATTTCAGCAATATATAAGTTTTCCTGCAATTATTATAAGTGGGATTTTCCCTTTAAGTAAAAGTTGTATTCTGGGAGGGGGGACGATGTGTTTTGGACCCCCAGACCCGTATGGAACAACTCTAATTTCGCAAAATACTTTCTTGAAAAAGTAAATTTATGCTACCAGGTACACTTGCAAATTTACAACCTGAAGCTGAAGAAAAATTCTATTTGCTGGATTTTCTAACAGATATTTTTTTTTTTTACATTTTTGCCAATTGAAACATAAAATTGTTTCTTATTCCTGCTTAAGTCGATTTTTTTTCCATGGCAAAACAGCAACATGCACATTGTTGAAAATGTAGCCGAAATGCTCTGGGCTACATATTTTTGCTTCCTATACATTTGCTCCAGCGCACGTATAGTCGTATCTATTACCACCTAATCGAAAGATTTTTTGACAACGCTGACAATGGCAGTGCACATTTTTACTTTTCTCTCTCTCTCTCTCTCTCACTCCTCACTACTGTAATAGTGTTGCTTTTCGAAACAACTTTTTATCCTCGTGATGTTATTATGGAGAAGTTTTATCGCCTTGGTTCCCACTAGCGATTGCAAAGACATTTCAATTTCCGTCTTGTACAGTTGTTGCAATTCTCGTAGCTGCCTCTTGTTATGAGGATTTTTGCTGGTGGGATGAATGCCTTTCCCTTCATTGATCGTGTTGAAGCATCCCCTAAACGCATTCGCTTGATCCAGTAAACGACGGCTTTATGGCGGATGATTCCGAATATATCCCCTTATGGCAAACTTGATATGCATTTATTTTACAGAAGGTGCATGTATCTTCTTTCGCAGTACAGAGTTCAATGGCGTATCATTGCAGGTATTGTTCTAGACCAAAATATTTTGGCGAGTTTTGGAATTGAGATTATTTTCGGCATTAATCCCATTAAGGGGGCTGTCCACACTTTTCAGAGCATGCATGCTCCTATGAGAATTTCCATGTTAAATTAAAATTAAAATTTATCAATAATGGCTAAACATAAATCGATGGGGTTTGATTTTTATGAAGGACAATTACATTTACTAAAACGTGGAGCATGATTTTATTGTTTATCTACCCCGTGAGCCGTACAATCGGGCAAAATGTGTCAAAAAACTCAACGGTAAACTTTGAAAATCGATAACTACATTCAGAATGCATGTTACGTCATAATCATACTACAATTTTTAGTATATTATCTTTAAAAAAAATCAAAACCACATCGTTCTTCTTTTACCCATTCTTGAGATATCAATTTAAAGAAAACGAATTTAACATTGAAATCCCCATAGGCCCATGCTGTTAAAAGTATGGACAGCCCCTATGTTGATTTACTTATGAATTACCCAGTAGGCCTAAATGAGAAAAAAGGCATCGTGAACATAATTTTGTGGCACCCAACACACGTCACCGCGAGTCTTCAGGGCCCTCCATGAACTTTTCCATAATTGTGGTAGACTGAATTTATGAAAAATGAATTAAATCATGCTGTTTTATGCCAAATACAGTTAAAAAGTCAATACTCACGACACATATGGATCCAGGGCCGTTGGCATCAACTGCATGCTTGCTATATTATTATACGAGCAGTTATACTTTCAACACACTATACATCGTAGACCATAAATAACTGAACAAAGCTACAGAGCGACTTTTGAGCGCTAGGCCTATGTAAAAAAAAGAATAAAACCATGCGCTTAATCTGTGATTGGCTGGAATTTAAAAAGATAAAATTGGATTACTTGCCAGACGTTCTAACAACTAGGCCTAAGATTTAACGAAATTATCAAATTTCTCGAGTCAAAATTTTGGTAAATTTTTACCATGGACCATTTGGAAATTTGGGATTATTTGCTGCGAAAAATCATTAAGGTAAAGTCATTTATATTTAGGTTGTAAAGTAGAATATTACGAATATAGCTACATGAATGCTAGAAAATCTTATATAGGCCCATATTCCATTTTTGCATTTTTGAATAGCTCAACGGTCGCTCTGTAGGCCTATAGCAGTGTTCATAGACTTCTGGACCCGACTATATAAAGCTGTTATTGATTTTCACTTTACTCGTTGTTTGCAAATCTGGCTGCCATGATGAATTCCTCCTCCTGCCCCGCCCATTTTTTCTCCCTTATATTCTGCGTTATATTCGGCTGTCGTCTGCAATGTAGATCACTTTGAGTTTTCTATTTGTAATTTAATCTCATCCTTTCCATATCGCTTAACCTATACGTGTGATCAGCAAATGAGCCCCAATCTAATAACGTTTTCACAATTTTAGATCCAATATGTACATTACAGCCATCCCATAATCAATGGGACTGCTTTCTAAAAAAAAAGTGCAGCCCCTTAGATTTGTTAACAATGGCTATGGCGTTGTTAAAAGGTAATTCTCAATAATGAAATTTGACATTTTTGAAAAGCGAGATGGAGAGGCCATTAACCCTGGTGTAGCTTTTTCAAATACACTAAAGAGCAGCATTCGCACTTGGCACAAACAGAATAGCTAAATGGACTCCTTGCAGGAAATTTAATTTGGATCTTTCTATAATACTTGTACATTATAGTATAATGGCAATGAGGAATAAGGTAGAGTTCTCAGATTATTCAATAAAATTGACTCACAGATTTTCCTTGAATGAGTGCTATTGGCAATTCAGAAGACTCCATTCTGTTTTGCGTTTATGGAGTTACGGCATTGTGCAGTTTTATTTACAAACTTTGTCAATAAAACTCGTCATTGAAAATGTAAGAGATATTCACAAAATAGTTTTCTTGTGTAAAAAAGTAAGAAATTTAAAAAAAAAATGCATTGGTGAAACGGATCCTTAGATTTAAGATTATGAAAGGCTGGATTAAAAGTTTTAAGTAGGGTTAGGTGGTAATTAATGGAATTTAGTATTGTGCAAGATTTGAAATATAATAGGGTGCAGGAATGGAATTAGGTCTTGTGAATGATTAGAATTAGGTCTGGTGCAGGATTGGAATTGAGAATTATATAGGTTCTAGAATTGTAGAAAAAGATTTTGAGTTGGGAATTTGTAATGGACTGAGAAAGTTCCCTTACAGAAATGTGACATATTATTTACATGTATACTTCAAATGTAAGCATCACACTAGTTACATGTTGTTCAAATTAACACGCTGCCACCACTATGACAACATGGAAATTCTGTGTTTTTACATGTTTTCTGATAACATGACACCTACAAGTTAGGCAATATACATGTTCCCAACGTATAATTTACATTGAAATGGTGTCTCATTAAAATTAACATGTTTCCACTATGGCACTTACATGTCCCAATGCATTATTATCATGTACAAAACATTGACAATCATGTTCTTACCATGATTGAAAACATGTAATAATCATATTTTCTGTAAGGGTTGTGAAATGTATGAGCAGGAATAAAGAAGAAGTTTCAATTTTTAATTTAGTTAAAAGTGATTTTCATAACTGAAGAAGAAAATAAAAAGAAGGCCAGTTATATTGGATAACGTTATATTATTACTTACCTTATTTATAATGTAATTTAAGGCAATATATTTCCCTCCCTTTTAATATACATTTTATAGGAACATGGCTTGATTAATACAACCAAAGTTTCTGTGATGTGCTAGATTGGCATAAATTTGTATTTAAAAATTCACAATACATAAAATTTAATTCAAATCAAAATGGAGTCGTTGTAATTGGGTTTCAATCCAAGCAACAAATTCAAGCACATAATTTTAAAAAGTTATTATTATTACCAAGAATTGATCATAATAATACTTAAATGTTGTTTTTAAAAATGAGTTGGTATTGAATTAAATGATAATATTTTTAGGGCTTCGGGATTTGCACTGTTTTAATTTTTGAAATGGGGTTTAATCAATAAATAGACGTGAAATAAAGTCAAGTTTGGCAAATGCATGTTTTATTTTACAAGAAGATGAGGTTGGATTTCACAGAAAAATACCAATAGAAAACAATTTACACAATACCGAATGCTTGTGTCAACATAAATACACATAATATAGGCCTATTGTTGTTAGCTTTGGGGATAACTGGATTTTCAGGTGCATTCTGGTAGGTTTGAACATCATAATTATAAATACCCAGTTAACATAATTAATACCATGAAAAATGCAATTCCTCTGTATAAGCCTGCCTATATAGTTGATTGTAATTGCTGGTTCCAACATGTTGGTATATGATACCACATCATACCTGTTCCAATACATCATAAACCATCAATGGTGGGACCACCATTACCAACATGCATGCTGGTAGGAAGAAAACTGATGAGGTGTTACCTGTATGGTGTATTAGCCATGCATAATAACATTATTGCCATATTTTATTGTTTAATATTTTTAAGCAGCCCAAACTGTAACGTCACTTTTCAACAGTTTCCTTCCAAGCATGCAAATGGTTTCATAGGCGTACTTGGGGGGGTTCGGGGGTCATAACCCCCTCATTGGAGCCTATCCCTGCTGGGGGACTTTCGTCCACCTATCAATGGTGTGATTCCCCCCCTTCCCTACGCCAGTGAATGGTTTAGTGCATCACCCTGTAAAAATGCCAAAAGTAGCCCAATGATAATCTAGGATAAATCGAGATCAGACTTTTGTGTGTGGGCAGTGTTGGAAGCTGCTAATTAGTACTTAAGTTTGGAGAGAAAATTACAGAGGCAGGCAATATTCGTTTTGATTTTTGGTATTAATTACGAAAGGGCGTTTGCAATATTTATTTTTGTGTAAAGCAAATGGCAATGAAAATGTGGCTTTATGAGTGGGGTTCACATTAGCACAATATTTTTGTGCTTAGATTTTCTGTCCAACACAGTTACTTAGGGGGAACATTTCCCCCACGGGTCCAATTAATGCACGTGCCAATTACATTTGGATTGCTGAGATTTGCACGTGCATTGAGCCACATTTTGAAAGAAATGCACCTTTAAAGGGGAAGAGTACCCTAAAAAAGACTTTACCAAAGTGATAAAGATGCTTTTCCCCAAAATTTCACAACCATGTTCTTTGATCTATATAATAAAATAAAGAAGTGTGCTTGCTAATTCAAAAAATTGAGTTTGCTGTGCTGCTGTAAAAGACGTCATGAGGCAGTGTCTTTAAACGCAGTATTCTTGCTGCTTTGGAAGATGTTGACAACAAAATGCGTCTTTGGCATTACAGAAATCTTACCAGAAACTTGTTTTATAAACATTCGGCATTACAATGTGACGTCATTCACCTGGATGCAGTGGTGTCCGCCGTTAGAGAAATCTTATAAGAAATTTATTTGTCTGGAAAGTTACCTCGGAGCTGTCTAAAACTGTCAGAAAATAAAATGGCTGCACCCATATGCGAATGATTTGAATTGATGTAGAGGGCGTGGCATACGATGCATTTGAAAAATGCTCTCGCCATTTTTGTTTTGCTGAAATGGCGTTACGTTTGTTTGGCATAACACACGTTAGATGTAAGGATTTCCAAAAGGTGTGACGTGATTTCACTCAGATATCAGGTAAGATCATCTGCATTGCCGAAGATGCCTATGTAATCGGCAAGTGCTGCCTGATGACGTTGTTCTTTTATCGCTCTTGATTTCTTCATTATATAACAACTAGACACAGCATATGTTTGTGAAATTTTGGAAAATACAATTTTTTTTCCTTATATTTTGCATTTGTAAAGTTTATTTAGGGTACCGTATCTTTCCCTTTAATGTAGATATTGTAGCTGTTAATTGGGGGTGTTATCACAATATTCTGACGTCATGCAGTTGGAATCTGAATGTAGTCTCTATTATAGTTGCAATATAAGGTGAATGGAATTGACCCAAGGTACACAAAAATGTAGAAATGTGTATAATTACGTATTAGTATCACGTACGATGTTCGGTACTAATGGAACTGGCTGCTGGATTATAGTATTGGGGGGAACCCATTCCAGATGGAACCACCGATGGGGAGCCGCTGCTACCGAAAGACGAAGGCAGAAATACACGGGGAAAGAGGGGCCGTTGTAAGGCTGCGGCGGCCGCAGCCTGCCGGAAGTAAAGGTCCATTGTAGAAGAGACACTGCCCAAGGCCGCACTGGCCGGATAGGGCCAATAGGGTGATCCGTACATCCGCTGGACCGCTGCGTAATTTCCGGCCTCGGCCAGCAGCTCAAGACCCACTGCGGTTTGCCTCTTCCATTTCGTTCTGAAAATAGTAGAAAATTGTACACAATAATTATAACATGCTTATAGATTAGGCCTGCACGCAAATGTAATGGTGAATGATGCTGGGGTGCAAGTTCCCCCCTCTCATATTAATTTGTCTAAAAGTGTAGGAATAAGAATAGGGCCTATACGTAATTTTACAGTGATACGCGGAGGCCTATAACTAAGATTCAAAGATGGAGGGGGGCCAATTCCCCCTCAGTTCATACGTGCGGCACCCATGCTTTTCAATCTGGGGCATAAATATACCATGGAAGCAGGGAAAAGAAGGAGGGGGGGGGGGAAACATGACAAAATAGGCCCAAAGATGTTGGGAGCTTTCAAATATTATGCTTTGTTGTGCTTACAGTTCCACATTTTATTAAATACAGCGCCCCTAGCTCTTTTTCTGTTTAAGTATCAAGTTAATTATTTTTTTCCTGCTTGCATTTGTTATGAATCACTTGGACTGAACTAATTAAGCCTACTAGAAAAATATATAATTAAAAATTAAAAAGAAAAATGAACAACATTATTATATATGTTTTTTAAATTTATTTGATTAGTTAATGCAGCTTTTGTACCACGTTTTGTAATACCATAGTCACTTATAAGACTTAAGTCATAAACAATCATACATCTTAGCATAAGACAACATTTTTGTATGATTTTTAGTATCATTGAAGTCATTGTATGCTTGCTTTGTGAAAACAATAATTCTCCAAAGTCATAAAATAATGCATGTTATAGGCCTATAAATGGATCATATCCTTCACGAAATAATGAAAAATGAAAATTTTATCAAAGTCATTTTAAAAACTCGTGTATATGGGCCTGCTCAAGGGACCAAAAATTACTTTTATCAAAATTTTAAAAGAAAATGCTGCAAAATTGCATATGGTGCATGAAATTTGTACTCGTGGATAAATTGATTGATTGAATTTTAAGGACACATGATATAGTCTTTATGCCTTTTTTTAAAGGTGACTTAGCTATTCTATTATTTTACTTAAGTTGAGATTTTAAAATCGGAAATTGCAATTAGTAGAGCGCTACACTCTTGTTGTATGCTAAAGTAAACAGGTCTGTTTGGTCCGCACATTGTTTGCTTGTCCTCAATTTGGGCAAGCCCGAGTGCCCATTGCATGATCGTTTATATTTTTGATGGAAATATAATAAAACCGTTGGGTAATTTTTTCTAAAGAGTTATTTCCCCTTCATCAAGTACACTTTCAATAACCCTTTGCAAAAATATTGCCAACTCATTGCAACCACAAAAGCTCCCTTTTAACACCATATTTTTTTGACAATCTGTCGGGTTCAAATGTAACGAGTAGGGCTGGAGTTAATCCTCGTATATTCTGCTGATACATTGTTAGACTTGTCATTAATTTTTGGGGCATTTTATACTTTAAAATTAATGCTGCTGTGGCTCCGCGGAGCAGTTTTTAAAACATGAAATTTAAAGGGAAAGTCCCACTTTGTAACAAGTGATATTTAAGTTGCTCACACTTATAAGTTAGTAATGGCTGTGATAATATAATAATTGCAGCAGTTTCCATAATTTAAGAAATCACGACGTTTGCCAAATGTACACGTTAGGCGCCATTTTCCCCCTTACATTTCAGCAGACACTGAAAGTTGGTGGCTCCCTCTAGGACATGCGTGTCTACGTGTTTCATGGGAACTGATGCCTTTTATCCGGTAGAGGGCGCTACATACTATATCAGTAAAATGGTGCCCACTTGGGCTTAGCATTTTCAACCCCATCCATGTATTTGGGACATTTTATTTAATGATTGGTATAGGCTCAAATCAAATTGCAATGTCCATGCCTTTCCTAATTATTAATCATGATCTTTTTTCCTACAACCAATTATACTAGTAAGTGTGTACAACTTGCAACATATTGCAACAAAGTGGGACTTTCCCTTTTAAGTTTTTATACCACTGCTTCACTTAGTGAGTATACTGCATACTGTTGTTTATCTACACTTTGAAGATTGCTTTCTATAGGCCTATACATGGTGCAGTTTTCCTCAAATTTCCGTTTCAGTGACTGCATGTATAACTCAATTTCTGTAACTTAGCTGAAAGAAATGAATTTTTAAAATGTTGTCATTTAAAGAAAGCTGGCTTTAATGCGAACTATTTACGGTCCCCCTTTTGTACTATATTGCACTCTCTTTGAGATGGAAATGCTCATTTTGCTAAAGTAATGCTGATGGTTTGCAATCAAATTTTAGGTCTGTTGGAATAAAATATAAAAGGCAAGAGCTAAGTTTAAAAGGGAATTTAATGGGAACCGATTTTGAAATGGGACATTTAGTGAGTTTTAGTCCTATTGACAAATTTCAAAAGAGTTGATATTAGATTTTGGTTCTGCTTGGAAAATCTCTTCTTCATGTTCTTTTAGATACATCTACTGCACTGACTATATACGTGTTTTTATAGCCGGATTTTATTCATTTTGCATTGCTTTTGCACATTAAATGCTGAAGGGAGTATAGTCTATAGATGCATGGGCTTGAAAAAGGAGACATTTAGTGCATATTGTGCGATTCTTATTTTTCTTAGTTTTAATTGGATTCAAATTGAACTTTTATAAAGAAAAAAAGATGGTGAAGTTGTAAGGGAATTCCCACGACTTTCCAAATTCTTTGTGCTCTTCCTCCTTAATTCGACCAACTTCTTTCAAAGTGGGACTTTTCCTTTAATTATATTAATTGTATTTTTAGGTGTGTGATGAAGGCCCTTTGAAATATTGCATGGTCTGCATGGAATTGAAATGGCTCGACTTAGATTCAAAGACAGCCGTATATAAGGTATGCAAATATATTTTCTTATTCATGCATGTAGATTAATTCATGCACTCGTTAATGCACAGCATTTTCTGTGTTAAAAATGCGCAGTGATTAGTTTGTAGGCCTAATCAGTGGAGCGAAGATAACACCATCTTGAGTGAACTGCTTTACTGATTTCATATAATGTTATTAACATAATTACATATACTTCCATTTTCCCCTCATAAATATGCAATTTGGTATGAATTTCTACAAGAAAAATTGGTATTGTCTTGCAGTCTACCTGTCTAAATGCATTAATTTCATTGAAATCCCCATAAAGATATATAGTTACTTCGAATGTCTTTTTCTAAGCAAATGCTCTATAGCAATTTTATCAGAAAAGATTTCTCCGAGCATTTTGCCGAAATGTAAAGCGACGGTAATGGCCAATTTAGATTCTGTTACAGAAGTAGAATAGGATGTATTATTTAAATTTTAAATAGCGGTAACCAAGCGTCACTTGACAACGATTATGTTTAATGGAAGGCTAACTGAAAGCCTTTATGCAAATGAGTCACGTGAGATATATAGTATTAAAAAGCTTAATAAGGCGTGCATTTAGAAAAGTTTATTGTTTTAAAAGCAGCCGAAATGCAAGAACTATAATACTTGCATGCAGGGTGTCCCAAAATGCGAAATTTATAGTTCAGAAAACTGCATGTCAGCTAGACTAACCTTATACATAACAATTCAATTTACACCGCCTAGCGACCACAAATGCAATACTTGAATGAATATACTTGCTCAATATTGCACGTGAAAGGCATATTCTTATAGAGACCAAGACTATGGAAAGTGTCGCCATCTGATGTTAGATAGTTACACATGATAATTTAGTTGAAATGTATGCTCATAGTATAGAAGCATATATGCAACCATCCTATTTCCTTCAAGACTGATATAATTATTTGACTATGTATTTAATAACTTATATATTAAAGATATTATAGTTATTGTGTGAAAATTACACTATAAATGTAAGCTTTCA
>JAQIXP010003100.1:0-13678 GCA_034700285.1 Proteroiulus fuscus
AAATTTAGTTAGCCCCAAACTGTACTGGCCCCAAACAGCAGGTCAAGCCCGTGCAAAGCACGGGCTGTCTGCTGGTTATTATTATTATTATTATTATTATATAGGATTTTCATAAAAATATAAATATTTTATAACTTTTTATACCGAAAATAAAGGATTATTCTATAAGCATTATTCCAAAAAATATTGGAATATTTCAGGAACTAGTTTAAAGAAATTATAGGCATATTATAATTATTTCCAGGTATGTTATAGGAATTTTATTGCAAAAATTGAATATAAATTTAAAAAAATTATGCATTACAAAAATATTATAAATATTTCCAGGCATAGTATAGGAGTTTTATTGCCAAAATTTAGTATAAATTTGCAAAAATTATGTATTCCAAAACTGTAAATATTTCCAGACATATTATAGGAATTTTATTGCAAAAACTTAGTATAAATTTGATAAAATTATGTAGTAAAAAAATATAATATACAAGCTAATATATATATACATGTATTACAGGAGTTTTATTTCAAAAATTTAGTATAAATTTGAAAAAAATATCCATTACAAAAACATTGTAAATATTTCTAAGCATATTATATAAATTTTATTGCAAAAATTTAGTATAAATTTGAAAAAAATTATGTATTCCATACCATTGTAAATATTTCCAGACAGATTACATGAATTTTATTGCAAAAATATTATAAATATTTTCAGGCATATTATAGGAATTTCATCGCAAAAATTTACTAACATTATATGAATTTTCTCCATATTATGAGAATTTCAGAGAATACTTGCTCCAAAGTAAAGGAGCACGATTGACACGGACTTTAATAATTCGTGATGCTTTGAAATTTTATGATATTTTTTTTAGAAAGAAATCATAATTCTGTAAAATGTACTCACATTTTAAGATATGACATCTATGATCTCTGTAATACGTGATCTCTGAGTCAATAAAGTCTTAAAGTACATGCACTGAAGTATATACAATCACGGTCCCGATCAATACATGTATACAGTAATTTGTCACAAGTTAAAGATTTCATTACGGAAAAGCTTAAATTTAGGACAATGTCCGGTCGTTAGTATATACATAAGCTGTATCATTACATTTTATAAATTGGCCCATGCAGGACCTTTAATAACTAGATTTAGTCTATAACTGATTGCCTCGCTTGGGCATTATAAATAGATATCTGAAGCTAACCAACAACAACAAGGAGCCATGACAACAAACTACATCAAATTAAAAATGGATTTGTGCTAATTGGATTGTACAAACCATTACGGTGTTGACAGGAAATTTGGCATTTACAGGTTTACTACAAAAAAAAAGATTTGGCAATACAAATTCAGTGAACAACGATTACCTCATGTAATAGTACAGAATTATACCCAATAATCATCATATGAGGTTACAACCGGGTGGGGCGAAGGGACGTACGTTTCCCCCCCTCGAACAATAGAAAACGTTATTTATGGTCGACCCCTAAATATTTATAGCTAAATAAGCTCGTACAACCAGCATTCAACTTAAATCTGGCAAAAAAAACCCTGCTTAAATCAACAAAACAATCTGCTACAATTGCATCTGCAGTGAAACAACAAATACACAGGCAAATATTTCATTAACTCTTTCCAAGTATAAAAATGGTCAATAAAAATATCTTTTCTTTTGTTCTGTGCAGGGGAAAGTATTTTCAAACACATTGCAAGCTCAGCAAAAATATGATCTTCAATTCATTTATCAACCAGCAGATAGAAAAAAAAAAAGCAAACATAGGTTAACTGTATCATTCTTTCATTCCAAGTAACCATTATTTCGAGAAAAATACAAATCCGAAAAAAAAGCCCAGAAAAATCTTCAATGAGGAAGCCTGCTTTTAACTGTCATCAATTGAAACACCATTTCTTTTTTATCTGTTCTCCATTTACAGAGGACAAAAACCTTTGTGTAAATCCATTATTCTACTTAACACTTTCATTGTGTTTTCGTATATTTTGTCCAAAGTAATTTAATGGACAAGGTCTGATATCAAGTACAAATATTGTGTCACGATCATCAAAAACAGACTAAAAATAACAAAATTTACTTTATAACAAAATGGTTCCACAGACATGGCAGTCTAGATAATATCCTATTGCACTATTTTCTTTAAAATTTACTTGCTAAAGTGCATGTGGGCAAATTAATAATATTTGTTTTCCTATTTTTTCGTAAATAATGCAAAGGGGTAGTCTTGTAAATCAAAATTTGCCATATAGTATAAAGTCCGTTCAAAATGGTTACTTTTTTGCAGTTGGCAAATTGAAACTACAGTACAATGATTATTTAGGGAAAATCATAAGCATTTCAAAATAAATACTAACAAAATTTATAATATTTATAAAAAGCATTCAGATATTTGTGATTTAGTTAAATGTGCAATTTAATCCGCAGCTATTTTACCAGAATTTTAAATAGCATTTATCAGAAATTGTAAAATGTGCTCCTTTGAAAATACTTAAAAAAACTTCCTTTATTTTGCAAAGCTTTTGAAAATGTATATAGTTCATAACAGATGCATAGCAAAGAAATTTAATTTTATCATATTCACCATAACTCAGAAATCATGCTTTTTTCTAAAATACATGGATGGCGCCATTTTGCCACATTATTATAAAATTACCCCTAAAATTACTCCCTAATTTTTGTCTCTCATTTTTTTTAAAGTATATAATATTGTGACAGTTAGGGTGATACTTTAATGCCAGTTATTATGGCTGATGAATACTTTTTAACTGGCATAAGTGTATACCAACCTTTTAGATAAGACCAGCATGTCATTGGGGACTATTTGTGAAATTTTAATCTGATGAATTTAAAATAATATCAAAATCTGCCACATGTGTTAAAGAGCAAAGTTACTTATAAAAGCTCAGTTCAAGCTTGAAAGATTTAACGAAATAAAATTCCCAAGCCATTACCATTTGAAAATGATTGTTATAAACAGATATGTTTTAGTTGAAATCCAAGATAACAATTCATTCAGTATGCAGGAAAAAAAACATTATTGTTTATATTGAAAACGACAAGCTCGTCACTATAATCCCAGTTTCCCACCTTGAAAAAAGGAAATGAAAAGTCCCAAAGTGGATTTGAGAAAAAAAGATTTGAAACAAACGAATGTATATTTTTGTTTGTGCAACTATAGGCCTAACTCCATTAGGAATAAAAATGAACGTATAAGACTATACAACAATCACGTCAAATTGAAGAGTTTGGAGGCAGACAGATATACAGAAAAAGCATAAAACAAATTCGAAAACAGGAGATTATAGTAGAGTGAAGAAAACATGTGCGGAAAGATTACAAACAACAACAACATTATACAAACAAGACTTTCACTGAATTCTAAAAAGCCTGAAATCAGCAAGAAAACCAGTGTATTGATTGGTCTATAAATAGCATGTGATTTAACCCTTTAAAGTCATTCCTTTACTGAAAATAAGAATTTGTAAATAAAAAATTGGCCAATCGAAGCGTTTTTCAAATTATATGCATTTAAAGAACTGGAGAATGTTCAGTATAATTCGGTCGTGCATGGATGTCATAAATTAAGTTCAATTTCGAATACATTTCCTTTAACATGCAAGAAATGCTAAGAATACCATGCATTGTATAGATGTTATTTATGGGCCCTAAATGTATATTTTTTAATTAAAACCCACTGACCTACTTAAAATTCCAATATTTTCAACCCTTGCGATACTAAAGCATTTGCTGAAACGTTTTACAGTTTTCAGCACACTTCTACAAAATGTAGGTCAGTTAGGCACATATGAAATTTATATGCTATGAACGTTTGGCATTTATAACTCCCGTAAGTAATCGTCCATATATTACGTAGGCCTACAGCCTGAAGCGAAACGTTAAAGGGAAAGTCCCACTTTAAAAAAGTTGATCATAGAAGGATGAGCATGAAAAATTAGGAAATTGCAATTAGATTTGAGCCCAACATGCATTACATAAAATGTCCTGAATACATGGATTTGGTTGAATGTAAAATGTAAAGCCTAAATATGTGTCATTTTACTGGCAGTATGCAGCGCCCTCTACTGGATAAAAGGAATCATCTCTCTTGAAAAGAGTAGACACCCCTGTTCTAGAGGGCGCCACCAATGTCCGTGTCTGCTGAAATCTATGGAAAAAATGGCGCCTAATATGTACTTGGCAAACGTCGTGATTTCTTCAATATGAAATATTTGCTGCAATTATTATTGTCACAACCATTCATATCTAGTAAGTAGTGTGAACAACTTAAATATCACTAATTACAAAATGGGACTTTCCCTTTAATAGATAATTTCATATTTTGACATCAAGATGCAAAGTGCGTGTTGAATAAGTACACCGTAAAAAATAATATTAATAAGACAAGTATAATGGCAAACAATGCACTGAGTTGCATAAGAGAGTGATTGAACATTCCTGCTCAAAAATGATATAGTTTAAATACATAATAAAATTTATTAAATTATTCTAACATTCTCTCAAACACACAGACGAAAAAGCAAATGATAAAAAAGTAAAAGAAGATTTTACATTCTCTTCCTATGGATTAGCCATCAATCAGAACGGATGTGCCAGAAGCATAAAAGGTCAAGTCTCCCATTATTAATCGATAATCTTTTAACTAAACAAGCTGCAAACTAAAGCCAATGTATCGAAACAGAAAAATGCGTATAAAGATGAGAGAGAATCTGAATGGGGGTAAAAAAGCATCGTTTATATTACAATGGGAATATGCAAACAGATCATACGATAAAAATCGGTTTTTTAGTTAGTTTTGGCAATGCAAATATTTTTATAAAATTTGCATTTACATGCAAAAGATCATAGATTTCTATACAGCTCTCAAAATATATGCTGGGTTTAGATGTGTATTTAATACAAAGGAATTAATTAAACTGCATTGATGAAAACTTTTATACGATAGCATATAAATTGAAAATATTAAATACATATGGGAAATAACCACGAGCCAATTATTCAAGTGGGTGAATTCCAAACATACCGACAGAATTATTCAAATCGCTCCATTTGAATTACAAAGGCATAAATGCATTCAGTTTAAAATTAAAATCAGATGAGAGTATACTGCATGATGAGTACTATATACAGAAAAAAACTCATAGCCTTTAGTTTAGAGTCCCCAAAATTTAATAATTATGGTATTTCTAATTAGTAGGCCTAATTATAAAATAAATAGTAGAATGCCCACATGAGTAACTTTCTACTAAAATGACGTCATTGGGCAGTGCTTCCCCTATACACGCAATGCTTTAAAATCATAATGTATTCCAGTTTGACAAAATTAACTATACAGTTAATGGTATATGTATAGGAATGGTATATATATACCATTCTTATGGTCAGTTTGAGCTTGATGGGAAGGCTCATCATGTTGACATCATTTACAGCTCATTTTAACTATAAATATACTATATATACGAGCATTTACCAGATATAGTCATAGTTAAACTATTAACTTATCATCAAATAAATTTTATTTGATAATATATTGCAACTAGTCTTTTAAAAAAATTAAAGGGAAAGTCCCACCTTGTAGCAATTAATATTTAGACGTTACAAACTTACTAGATATGAATGGCTTGGCAATATTAATTGCAGCAAAGTTTCCATATTGAAGAAATTACGACATTTGCCCAAATACATGTTATAGGCGCCATTTTTCCATAGCTTTCAGCAAGCAGTTCCATTTGGTGGCGCCCTCTAAGACGTGCTTGTCTATGGAGCTGCTGCCTTTTATCCAGTAGAAGGCGCTGTGTCAGTAAAATAGCGCCAATTTGAGCTTTCTATTTTCATCCAAATTCACGTATTCAGGGCATTTTATTTAATGATCGATAGGCTCAAATCTAATTGCAATTTCTATGACTATCCTAATTTGTCATGCTCTTCCTTTTACAATCAACTTATTTCAAAGTGGGACTGACTAATTAAAATATCTCCGGTTTTACAATTTATTGAAACTACTTCCAAAGATTTAATAAATAAGAGCATATGTATCCCTTGCATCTTTCATCCCAGAAATATTTTACCAACACATGTAGGCCTAATGTGCATGGAATATATTTTTCCTTTTCAAGTATTTTGTCAGTACTATTGTCTTGTACTGAAATTTTTTTCAAAAAATTGCTACCATGCATACACCAATAACAATTCATAATTTAATTTTAGCAATTCTGTTACGTTTTCCTTGGATAATTTGAGTATGTCTATGTGTTTAATATTCTGATGAAAGTCAGAGTCTGAAGTAGATTACAGCGAGCTGACATTTTGTAATGAAGAAAAGCACTTTTCTGGCTTTTTTGAATTATTGTCATCAAAATGCATTGCCTTAAGAGTATGCAAGTCAACTAGTCAAAGATGGCAATGCAGTAGAGTGCAAGCATGCAGTGTTAAGAAAAAGGAAAGACAACAAGATATATTGACAGTATGGGAAGATCTCTGCTAATTGCTGTGGGAAAGGAAAAAAGCCACAAAAGAATCAATTTCTTAAAGTGTCAAGAAGTTACAAGCTGGCAATATTAGTCCAATTACAAAAAGCGCCATTTTCATCTATACATCTATGGATTTAGTGCCACAAAAGAAATCCGCCTTTTCTCAATTAATATAAAAAGACCCTTTGTCTCCAATCCCTTAGGAAATCTTAGAAGACCTGGTGACAAATACAAACAAAAACTTCTTTGAAAGTAATAAATCCCAAATCCTTGATTTCAACAACAAACAAATAAGAAAGAAGAATGCATGCAAAGTTATTTACAAAAAAATTACGGTTTTATAGTAAATACAAATGCTACATAAATAATGATATAATATATAGTATTATTGAAGATGTCATTATTTATTATTCAAATAAAATACTTTTTAAATAAACATTGCTTTCTTTGTACAAATTCCTCATGGTTTATCAGTAATAGCTTAAGGTAAGACAGTGCATTGGCATGATAATAGTGCATAAACGAATTTTAACTGAAACTGAAAGTTTTAAACTTGATCCTCGAATGAAAGTGATTAATTTTAATCTTTTGGAAGTATAGGTCCTATCCAAAGTACGTATTAAATTTAATTATCTTTGCACAAGCGTTTTCTTATTACAAAATTAAAACTGCATAATCTGAGGATTTAGGACTTAAGAGAAAACAATTTACGACAAAATAAGTTTTAAGAGAAAATATAGAGCTAAAGCTTTAAGCTAAATTTTTTTCTAAAACATCTTTGGAAAGTTAAAAACTAAAAAAAGTTAAATAAGCTATCAAAGAAATGCGCCTTTTAACCGAATTTTACTAGCTGGATTTAAGACAAAATAAGCAGAGGATTTAATTTGTAGTTAAATTTTAATTAAATTAAGTTTACGAGAATAAAAATTAACTAAAAGAATTAAAATGTTTAGGATCCTATAAGCTTTTAAAAATATATACACATGTAGCTAATATTTCAATAAAATAAGCAATAACTAATAACCCAAAAGAGAAGAAAGTCAAAATATTTTTTTTTTGAATTTTTAGACTTTTTTGGTAGACTGTAGTACATGTAGTTACTTACTTAGTTAGTTACTTGTTTATTTACTTAGTTGTAGTATTAATTTTTAAATACAATTTTTATTTTCAATTTTAAAATTCCATGACAAATCCTCTACTTTTAAATATGACAACTATTATGAATTCATTTTGCCCACTATACCATAATCTGCAATATGTTTTCCAAGCAAAATTGAACATATTAGTCCATTTAGGCAAGCCAAATTCTCATAAAAATAAAAATTTCCTGACATTTCCTGATTTAACCGAAAAACTGAAAACAGCTGTTTCAAAACAGCATATTCAAGACACACGTATGCCAAATGATTTCTCATCAACTTTTAAGGTAAAAATGCATTATTACATCACACGACAACTCAATGCCCAAAATTACAAAACCAAACCCTCCTTAAAAATGAAAACTACCCTTAATTTGGGGCATAAAATCCTTGAAAATATCCCTGACAATCCTTGACCTAATTATCAGACTTACAACAACTGCTATAATGTCTCTTTGACAGGTTATTAAACAGCAAGTATATAGCATACCAACAACGTTACAAAATATATTTCCATATTTAAGAGAAAAACCCCAAACATCAGTACCAAAAGGTATTAAGGCAATGACGCAAGACTGCCCCAATTCCCTTTAAGACAAAAACTTGAAAATACCATAGGTCAACGCTTGAAAACGTTTAAATAGCACTGGTCAGGCTGCTAAATACGTGAAAAATAATCTTAAAAGGAAAAGCAGGCATCTCAACCCTTTCCAGCATCCGCATTGCCATAAGTGCGCAATAATAACATCGGAGTACTTAAGAAGTGGAATTGTCAAAAGCAAAGGGTGGATAAAAACGTGAGAAGGAGAGAAAGAGAGAGAAAAGAGAGCTAGTCTTACCCTAAAAATAACGTTTCAATTCCAGGCGTTGAATTCATTCAAGTGGTGTCCAAACCGGCACCATTTTGACCACTCTGCCATGTTGCAAGGACCACTGTTACCATGTGCAGGGCCAAACCGAAACCACGGCTAAAAGTGCGTAGAAACGCATGATGGGCACAACTACAACAACTACATCCAGCACTGGCAACAACCATCCTCTTTCTGCAGCCTTTTCCAATAGCAGCGCCGTTGCTAGATCGAAAGCTAAGAAAAGCGAGGCAATAGAGAGAGAGAGAGAATGGAAAAAAGCGGAGGTGATGTCATAGCATCATAACACCCACAAATGACGTCATCGTCAGCCTCGTTTTGGAAAAGGATTCAATTTTTGGCCTGGTGCCAGCTGCGCATTGCAATCTTCCGAAATCATGAGTATCATCATCATCATCATCATCATCGGCACCAAGGCAGAAGAAATGGTGGAAGATGCACCCCTCACTAGCTGCTTTAATAATATATTTAATGGGGGAATGTCTATCTTTAACATAACAAGCTCAGGCAGTGCATTTTTTGAAAGATGATTTCTTTGGAGGATGGGGGGGATGAATGCGGTTATTTCTTAACACAAGTTTTGGAAAGTGATATATTACAGATTTCCAATATACATCGACAGAACAATTCCGATCTCGTGAGAAACATTCGGATCACGGATCTCGTACTGAATTCTATAAGTGTGCTTTCTTGGCAAAAAACAGGACATTTCTTGACTAAAACTAAAACTTTTTATCAAATTTTGATAGTATATTTTACAAAACATCCAGCATTTATTTGGTAGATGTAAAATTAAATACAAAATTAGAATTAAGACACATTATGATTCTTTAATACATTCAACATAGTATACGAATGATGTTATAAAATTTCCTTAACTTTCCAGATGTTAGAATGAAAACTGATAAAGTATAAAACAGTACTGCAATGCTGAATCTACTCAAAATCTAAATCATTTTCTAGATTTGGAAGAATTCCAGCAAAAATAGTATGCTTCATTCTAATTTTTGCATTTGATTAGAATTGATTTTAGTTCTGATTTTCCCAAGCTTAATTAGCAACTAATGTAAAATATACTTTTTAAATAGATGCATTGTAGACATTAGTGAACTCTTGCCTAAAATTTGAATAATTTGAAGAATTTAAGAAATCCCATTTACACGTATTTCTTTAAAAATATATCATCACAATTTTATTAAACTTTTTTCTTTTATTAAAACATTAACCCAATATATATATTATAGGTTATCAATTAAAAATAAAGTGTAAAAAATATCTTATTAGTATTTTTTTTAATAAAAACTTTTCAATAACCATTCCAATAAAATGCATTTGTATAACTGCAGGCAATCACATATAGCAACGATGTCATACAGAGAAGCCCTGATCCATAGTTAGGAGGGGCATTTCAGCACTTACATCTTTAGCTAGGTTTATCTTCCGCAATCCATATTGGTTAGGATGGGAAAATCCCCGCCTCCCCTGCTCTCTTTCGTCAACAATTGCCCGCCATTAGAAAGGGACGTTGCCATGGCAACAGCAATGATGCTGCTGCAGCACTCGTTTGTTATAAGGCTTTTGCTTCAGGATAAAAGCTAGACAATCATTTTATTGACTGGTTTTAAGTTAGAGATGTTTTTTTTTTCCTTTTTTCCTTTCCAAAGACGTCTAAACATTCAACTGTGCCAAAAATAGCCATTGTCTGGGCATATGCAAAAGCAAAAGAACTTTTCAAAAACACAACTTAACATTATTGTTAGTATAGGGTATATGGCTAAAAATTCAATTTCAATACAAATTCAATCCAATTTCTCAAATCTGTATCGCCGAAATACAAAATCTGTCAAATGTTGGCAGCTTGGGCAAATAAACTTTGTGCATAAAAATAAATAAAAATGCCAACGTTTTTGTTTGTTCAGTAATGCTTCTTATACATATTCAACCATTGCACTTTGTATCACTTCTTTGATCTTCTTTTAGCTTATTTCGTTTCACTTGCCAGTTCTTAGCATTACGTTCCTATTATTAATAAATCTGTTTATCCTTTGCTTTTCTTATATGAAATCGGTTTAACTTTGCTTATTTACACACACTTCCACTCCTATCTTCTACTCCCAACCCGGCTCTCATTCCGCTATAAACAAATTTCTGGATTTCAAATATTCCCAATCCAATTTTGAAGAAATAAAAACTGGTGCAGTACAAATATGTATCTGTGCAATACAAAACAACAGTGGAATACGCATCCAACAGTGGATTGGATTTGCCTTTTTTATAACATACTGCATGAGTAACATATGCCCTTGTGATACAGCAAAAATCAAGAGTTTGTAAAACTCACCACAAGGAGGCCAGATAAATGCACCGGTGGCGTTTTAAATCAACAATTGTAAAAACCAAATAAAATGGATAAATGATTCAGAAAATAGTGATAGTTTTTAAATAAATGCTACATAAATAGATTTAGTTAGATTTAGACCTCAACTAAATGAAATGCCACAACTGGGAAAAACAATCGGAAAAGTACGGTATATAACCTGATCTGTGCATAACTGCTAATACTACTATATCTTGAAGTGAGTGTAATGTGTTAATGGCATGTTATGGCTATTTCCAGTTTCATGAACCACACATAATTTGGAATATACTTTTAACCAAATATGCCCTGGAATTGGAGTAAACATTTCCTGAAGTGCATACAAAGTCCCCAAGAGTAAAATTTAGAACTGCACCCAGAACTGAAGTGTTTATAAACTGAAAATGCTCAAACTACAATGGTTATAATGAAAAATGCAATAGCTGGTGCAGAGTTGATAGGCACTGGAAGGTTACCAAGTCTGGAACCATATCCTTCAGCATGACTCAAAGGTGTTTTGTAAAAATCAACTTAGCTATAGCTAGCTTTATTTAGTTAGAGATCACTAGTTCCGTACATTGGCATCCATAAACAAAACAACAAAACAAAAGCAATAAAAACAATTGGAACTCGAACTTCCTTATCTGTCATCAACTGCAACACAACGAGAAATTTTCTCTCATTAATTAATTGAATTACAATCCCACTAAACACAAATATCAGTTTAGACAACTGGTCAAACTATTTTAGCACTGATGAATAACCAAGTCCAGATCTCATCATAGGCTATCCAAAACAGAACTGATAATCAAAATACTTTCTTTAAGTCATCGATATGTAATTCGTCTTATTGTAGCAAATCAAATTATACATGTTATTCAGTTTAGAAGGCGATCCATTCATATATGCATTTCCATTTTAGTACCAGAAGTATTAAGTATCATTTCAGATTTTGTTACTCCAATTTAAAATCCAGTTAAATGCACTTCGAAATTCTGGAAGGCCAAAATTATATGCACTTCATGTTATACATTATTCTTTTATTATGTACCTTATCTTTCCCCTAAAACCATACGTAGCACATATACACGAAGTTGCTTTAATAAAGACTTAAGTAAAATCAATAGCATAAGTTTTGACCTTCCAAAATTTCTGACAATAGTTTATTCAGCTGGAATGGAATGCTGAAACAGACAAAATAGGCCGGTATACCACGCTAACATTTAGAACGAACAGTTCCTAAGTTAATCAATGCATTTTTGCAGCCTATAAAATCTGAAGTATGTTCAACTATATCTCAGGTTGAAAAATATCACTTCTAAGAAGATCGAGAGTATCCATTTTAGTATAAAATTCCCAAAACGCCAACTGGTGAAAATACTGTTAACTATTGGCTGTGTCAGCCATCTTAGAATTTTATGGAACTTACCAGCTAGTTTGTTGAATCTAAAGAATCTACTTTCACTACAACTTAAGTCAATGACAAATGTATATGGATGTATGTATTTATTGCATTAGTCTGCATGCATATAGATGTGATTAATAAATTTGAAAAAAATACATTGTGCATATATTTTGATATGTATTTTCACTTACATTTAGGAAATTATGCTATTCTCTACTCATATTAATGGCATATGTTAATGCATACTATTTAAGATGAATAAATGCCTTTCATGTATTCATAAATGATCAATTTAGAGTTTCAATTAAAGTGCAATTACAAATGCATTACTTTTCAAAGGTACTTTACAATGCTTTTCAATAAGGTTTACGATCAGAAAGCATATTTATAGGTTTATATTGCAAATTCCATTCCATAATTGTAAATTCCTGTGAACAATACTGTTGCATCAATGTTTTCAAATTCACTTTTATGTGAGAGTAGAGCGCACAGTCTGTTTGACCACAGGACTGCTAAAAATAGTCGTTACCACAAAGCTTATACGAGTAATATACATATGGCACATCCCAAGGACTGGTCAGTTATTGTACACATATCACCGTTAGTAACTTTCAATAGAAATGCCAGTGGTCAACAGAAAATTTTTAGGAAAGCAATTTCCTACCAACTGGTTTCCTTTTAATGGATGTGAACATTTATAAGTCATGCTTTTTACATAGTGCAAAACCATGTAAGCAACCTGCTATTTTCTATTTGCTTTTTTCCTAGAATAAATCTGTTGTAAATCACAGTTTGGATCAAATGCTCACTTTTTTGGCTGCTGTATATTATATGTGGACAACATTTTCAAGAATGGCCAAGGTGAGAAAATATAATAAACCTTCCAGATGTTGTTAAAAATCGAGTGTTTGCTTACCCGGGCAAAAGATATGTCTTTTGACCTCTCCTTAGGGATCAACAAGATTTTTTCAGCAGGAAAATGCAAAAACTAAATAAATGAATACCAAATATTGGAAAAAGTTTAGAATAGGGGCAATAGTCTGAATATAATCTAAAATATGGCCATGCAATTGCACAATGATGTAAATCAGTTTTACTTTTAAGCAGTTTGAAACCAATTAACAAGACAGTTCTATAACATCAGAATAAAAATCATCATTTATATTAAAACTCAGATTTAGTTCTAATTTAAAATTTTGTTTTAGTTTATGCTAAAATAGTACATTAGTAACTAAAAAAAAATAATTTAATTAGATTTAAATTATACCACAAGTAATTAAAAGGAAATTTTCACTTTTTATCAAAATAGTTTAAAAATAAACGGGACGGGGGCTGTCCACATTTGTAACAGCATGGGCCTATGGGGATTTCAATGTTAAATTCGTTTTCTTCAAACTGTTCTAA
>JAQIXP010003101.1:0-13677 GCA_034700285.1 Proteroiulus fuscus
TTAATGTGTACCGTTAGTTAACATGGAGATTCCCATAGGAGCATGCATTTTCTAAAAGTGTGGACAGCCCCCTTAAGTAGAAATGGTAATATTGTATAAATTTTTTGTTCAAAATATAGGAATGTTAATTAGGAGAATTATAGGCCTGTCCTATAATATATGAATTTTGTGGAAATATTTTTTTTCAAGTATTGGAATATTATAGGCATTTTATCCCACAATGTAGGATATTGTAGAAATACTTTTCCCAAAATGTAGGGATATTATAGTAATTTTTTCCCTAAATATAGGAATATTGTGTAAATACTTTTACCAAAATATAAGAATATTATATTTTAATGTTTTCCCTAAATATTTGTATAATATAGGAATTTTATCCCAAAAAATAGGAATATTGTAGACATCTTTTGTCCAAAATACAGGAATACTATCCAAAATGTATACAGTATGAGAATAGTAAAGGAATTTTATCACCGAAGATAGGAGTATTCTCTTGTCTAAATTATAGGAATTTTATTCCAAAATATAGGAATATTGTATACATTTTTGACCAAAATACAGGAATCTTATATATATGCATTCTATTTAGATATAAAGTTTATCCCTAAATACATGCAAGAATTGTACAGGGATTTTATATTTAAATAAATTATAGAACTACATGTATTTAACAGAATCTAACTTAGTTAGTTTTCTGGTTAGTGTAACTTTGCTGAAAAACTGGCTAATCTTGTAGGCCTATTTTTTACTTTGCATATTCACTTATACATGTACTTTTTGAGGGTTTTATTGAAATTTTTACTTTATTCTGTATTCTGTTTTGCAAATTTGTAGTGTTTTTCTTTTCTAAATTTCTCAACTTTTACCCTTAAATTTTTCTCATTTGCAATGAATGAAAAAGCACTTCCCAATTAAAATTTGGTGTTATTTTTAACACCAGAGTAATCCCAGGCCAATTTACTGTTAACCCCACCCTAGACCTTGACTATAACCAGGGCTTGGGAACATTCCCCAAATGTCACTCAACTCCCAGAAAATATACAGTTTAAATGGGAAGGATCCTACCAAGGACATCAGCATTTTTTAAAATTAAATTTGAACTAGAAATTTGAATAAATGTAATATAATGTGCCAAGATTGGGTGGATTAAAATCATTTTCAAGCCCAAAAGTATGACATTTTATGACTTTTTTGGATGAAAATTATAGCTTGGTTATGACTTTTTGGATACAGTAATTAGCCTATAATATTATTTCATTTGTACTAGATAGGCCTATATCTTTCAAATAGTTTTTTCTTCTTAAATTATGCAAGTAGGCTAAATAATTTCTGGTTAAAGATAATCTTTAACTCATGGTAAGCCAACTAGTCTATATGGTCAGATAGTGAGGTATCATTTCTCCATTCAAAGATCCTTATAAATTTAACATCAGGGTTCATACTGAATTCTAAAGGTGGGTTTCATTGACTTTTAGTTTTCCCTGACTTTCCCTGACTAAAAACAGTTTCCCCCTGAATTTTCCTACCAACCAGTTTTTCCCCTGGATTTCCCTGAACAATGAGTTTTTCCTGACCAAACAGTTTTCCTTTACCAATTACAGTTTTCCCTGACTTTACCTGACCACAGTTTCCCCTGACTTTACCTGACCACAGTTTCCCCTGACTTTACCTGACCACAGTTTTCCCTGACTACCTGACCACAGTTTTCCCTGACTTTAGCTGACCACAGTTTTCCCTGACTTTACCTGACCACAGTTTTCCCTGACTTTACCTGACCACGGTTTTCCCTGACTTTACCTGATCACGGTTTTCCCTGACTTTACCTGATCACAGTTTTCCCTGAGTTTACCTGACCACAGTTTTCCCTGACTTTACCTGAACAAAAAACGTTTCTTGACCAAACATGGTTTCCACTGACTTTCTCTGGCAAAATAATTTCCCTGACTTTCCCTGAAAAAAACAGTTTTCCTGACTTTACCAAACACATGTCCTGACCAAACAGTTTTCCTGACTTTACCAAACACATGTCCTGACCAAACAGTTTTCCCTGACCAAACACAGTAGTTTTCCTTGACCAAACACGGTTTTTCTTGACTGCTACTGGCCAAAAACAATTTCCCTTGACTGCCCCTGACCAAAAACAATTTCCCATTATCAAGAACAGTTTTCCTTGACTTTCCCAGACCAAAAGAAGTTTTTCCTTTCCCTGAACAGAATATTTCCCTGACTTTCCTTGAACAAAAAATTGCCTCTGACTTTCCCTGACAAAACACAAGTTTCCCCTGACTTTTTCTAACAAAACAGATTTTCCTGACTTTTCCTGAAAAAGTTTTCCTGCCATTACCAAACACGTGTTTTTCCTGGAAAACAGTTTTCCTTGACCAAACATATTCTGCTCTGACTGTCCCTGAGCAAAAACAACTTTCCATGACCAAAACCAGTTTTCCCTGAGTTTTGAGTTTTCCTGACCAAGTACAGTTTTCCTTGACTTTCCCTGACCAAAATGAGTTTTGCCTTTCCCTGAACAGTTTCCCATGACTTTCTCTGACCAAACTAAGTTCTCCCTGACTTTTCCTAAACAAAAAGTTTTGGAACCCTGACTTTCCCTGAACAAACCGTCCATTTGCTGGGAATCCTTTTGGCCATTTTGCCTTATGTTGGTTGGTTGGTAGGTTGGAGTTTCGATCCCCAGTTACCTTGTTTACCAATGCATTTTTGTGAAGTTGTCAACAAACAAAATTAACCAGTTATTTATTTTATCAATTTCAGATTGTGAAGTGCCCGAGGAATGCCTTTGTTCCGCCCCCACCCTCAGCACTAAATCCTTTTGACCAAAGAAAAGACGTTTTAATGAAGTGCACCTGGGCAGGTAAGCAAAACCAAACAATTTTGTCAGAACTAAGCCGTCATCTTTGGTAAGCTAGTAGCGACAGGTTGGAAAACAACAAGGCAAACAGACTTTAAAAAAAAAGTTAGGGGGAGATATTGGGGGGAGGGGAAGCCATTATGAGTGAGGATAGCAGAAAAAAAAGTTATTAAGTCATCTCTCATGCTGAGACGATGTACTCGAGTAGAAAAAAGTATGGGATTACTTGGTAGTGTAGTGACGGCTAAATAAAAAATATGGCGGCTCCCTGTGTCCGATAACATAGATTTACGAGTGGTGCAAACTTGAGTATGGGGTATGGGGGTGGAGATGGTAATGTATTATTTTATTTTTTTTGCAAACGAGTGGTTGATGGATGGGGAGTGGTGGCCGCCATTTTTGTTTCATGATGACGTCACTATGGTGTCTACAAGGTCATGAAGCCATAAAAGATCATACTGGTAGCCGCCATTTTTATTTCATGATGACGTCATGATGGTGTGTTGGTCATAAAGCCATAAAAAATCATGGTTGGGTAGGGTGTGGTAGCCGTCATTTTTGTTGCATGATGACATCACGATGGTGTCTACCTGGTCATGAAGTCATTAAAGATCATACCATATGTCTACTAGGTCATAAAACAGTAAAAGTTCATGCTGGTAGCCGCCATTTTTGTTTTCAAGATGGTGTCTACCTGGTCAGCCATAAAAGATTGTTTGGGTAGGGAGTGGTAGTCGCCATTTTTGTTTCATTATGACGTCACGAGGGTGTGTACTTGGTCATAAAGCCATACAAAATCATGGCTGAATAGTGGTAGCCGCCATTTTTGTTTTCAAGATGGTGTCTACCTGGTCACCCATAAAAGATTGTTCGGGTAGGGCGTGGTAGTCACCATTTTTGTTTCATTATGACGTCACGAGGATGTGTACTTGGTCGTAAAGTCATACAAAATCATGGCTGAATAGTGCATGGTAGCCGCCATTTTTTGTAACATGATGACGTCACTATTGCGTATCAGGTCATAAAACCATAAAAGATTATGCTGGTAGCCGCCTTCTTTGTCTCATGACGTCACGATCGTGTCTATCAGGTCATAAAGTCATAACAAATCATGCTTGGGTTGGAAGTTGTAGCCGCCATTTTTGTTTCATGATGACGTCAATGTGCTATCATGTGTCATGACAAACCATGCTAGCAATGGATAACGCTTTTTTTCAAAAGTTATGTTATGGGGTTCTCACAATTTGAAAAGTTTTGGAATGTCAGGGAAAATAGGATGGATTGATGGATGAACTGGTAGCCGCCATTTTTCTATCATGACGTCATAAAAGTATAATGAGAAATCACGTTTTGGCAAAAGTATAACAAATGATAATACTTCCATCTCATAAGGCATATAATTTTTGTAAATATAGGCCTACCAACAACCTGAAAAATCCTGGAAGGTCAGTGAATTTTAATTTGTCCCTGTGACGTCATCATGATGGCTAAAATGGCGTCCCCCATTCCTTTCACAAAATCCTAAGAAATGCTGCTATTTGAGGAACATTAGTATAAGCAAGCATTTGAACCAGAATACTACTTTTGAGCATTATACAGTTATGACAGCCGCCATTTTCATTTTATTCTCAAGTCCATAAATTAAAAAAAAAAAAAAAAAAAATGGCGGCTGTCGCTTTTAAAGGCCCTCGTATGTCACTGACCATCCATGAATTTCCCCAGTGTTATTTTCAATGGCGGAATCCCATTGAAGGGGGGCTTTAGGAGTATTAGTAGAGTTCAGTTGTAAAGGTAGAGGGCGTTACAGGTGAAATTCCAATCACGAGGATTTAAAGCATGGCTTTGCTTAGGTTTTATTATCGCTAAAACTGAACCTTAACACGGGTTCTCCCCCTCTTTTATTTTCTACCTTCATTTAGCGAACAGGTAATAAATTTCCCAGAAAACCCATCTTTTTTTATCGTTGCACTTTGTTATTTGCCGGTGAAATGGTCAATGGAGGAATGCAGTAATCATCGTAATCACGGCTTAAGAGTTTGAACAAAAAATGAATTGCACTTTACACAAATTTGGCACTTTTTTTCGGATTTTATTCTGTTTGGGATGGTTTTTTTTGCGATAATGCCTCATGGTGTTTTTCGTCTGGTCACAATGGTGATTGTCAAGTGTACCCTGAACTAGAAATCTCAGAAAATTTCCGCCATATTGAAATTAATTGCAGAAATTGTGTTCCTCATATCTATGCATTTGTTGCATAGAAGGAAAGTGAAGCCAAAATTGAATGATTCCAATGGTGAAGCTTTTTCGCATTACTAATAGATAGATGGCGCTGACATTTCTGAGATTTTTTGAGGCAGGTATTCCTGAGATCTGTATGGAGCAGTTAGTATTTATCATATATGGCAACAATTTTTACAGAGACAATAAATTATAATCTTAATAGGCGTGTTTTAGCGCTTTTACCCTGTTACCATTTGGATACATAGTTAGGACCTTGAGCGTTTTACTGTTGACGTCAGCTGTTTTATCGTTTTGGATAACGATGCCGGGTAACCAAAAGGGTAACCAACTTGTTATCTACCTAAATAGGTGGTGTACCAAATGAGGTAACAGAAATTATGGATGCTTCGTACAGCAAAATCATCGAATGAAGAACTTTGCGTTTTAGCGTTTTGCTTCTATCCTATGATACGAGTTAAGAACTACTTGTAAACTGGATGACTCCGCGTATGACAGGGTAATAACGCCAAAATACGCCTAATATATGGCGACAAACGTCTATGAAAAATAACATGGAAAGCCATTTGAATATGTGATCAGCTCGATGGCTTAATTCACAAGTAGCGAATAAGCCAAAAGTTGCTTTTGAGATAATAGCGTTTTTATGAAAAATGATATAACTTGGAAATAAACAATTGTTAAAAGGCTGAAATTTGGTGAACAGATGAAACAATATATATATTTTATAGGGAATGTGCTAATTTTTGTCAAATAATTAAATTAGTAAATTAATTAAGTCATTTGCAAAATAAACGGATTAAAAATGCACATTCACTAGTTTGACTTTGATTAAGTTTGCAGGAAAGCACAAATAAATTCAGTGTGAAGTAGCGCATGTGCACATCCATATAGTTTGCATATTGATTAAAACAATGCAAAAAATGAGCGAAAATTGTCGAGTTCGCTAGTTGTATTGTTATAAAAATCCCGGTCACGAGCAATTCTTAAAAGGTAAACTAACGAATGGTACCATTCACTACTTGTAACATTTAGGAATGATACTTTCACTACTCTTCACTTCTGTAACTTTTAACAATTATGGGTTAAATTAATTTCTGTAATTGTAGGTTAGTTAGGGGCACTTCCAGGATCACAATGGTTCGCTTATCTCATTTTTGACAAATTGGCTTATTCGCTACTTCTGAATTAAGCCATGGAGCTGTAGTTGAAATCTATTCATGCCAGAAGGTGCTTTACCTTTGAAGTGGCTCTATATTGGGCATTTTTGAACATTTCTCAAGTTATTTTTTTATCTTAGTTTTTGTTATCAAATTGTTATGGACATAATAATGAGAGATGCTGTGATACAATTTTCACACAAGGGTACCATTTCTTCCGCAAAGGGTCCCGGGCCAAAATTTTGGACGAGAGAGCTAAGGTGCTCGTGTACTATAGGAACGAATGGGATTGAGGTCCAGAAAGGGGCAAATGGGGGGAATACATAGAAAAATAGTGGGGGGAAAAAATGTCTTGGGTTCAAGTTGAAATGCACTAAAAAGGTCCATTGGTGTGTGTATGTGTGGTGGGGGCCCCCTAAATGGGGAGGCCACATTCCAGAGATGCATACATCTCACAGTTTGTATTGGAGAGGTCGAGAGAGGGCGGTGGGAAACGGACCCAGGGGCACCCGGGGTTGGGCCCTGAGGTATGCGCCAGGAGGATCCCACCCTAGAAAAGCATTACAAGCCCTCCCCCCAAAACTATTCCCCCCCCTCCTCCGATGAACTTATGGGAAAAGTTCACAGCCGGGAAAGTTCAAAGGACTTTTTCCATGACTTTCCCATAAAACAGAAAAATTCCCTGAAACTTTCGGAGTCTTAATTTTCAAGAATGCTCAAAGAATACCAATAATTCAAGCACTTTTCATGGTTAAATAGCTTTCCCCATAAGTTGTTTGAAATAAAAATTAAATTTTTTTCAATGGTTTTCCCTTACCAGCAAAACTGTTTTCCATGGCTTCCGTTGAGGGAATTCTAGATCATCCCAATTGATTCTTAAACATGACACCAGTGGGCGCTTTTTGGTGCCAATATCCTGCCATATGCAGTCAAAACCAGGGTTCCCACCATCCTGGAAATCCTTGAAAACCCTAGGAAAAGGGTTTTTGTCCTGGAAACATTTTTCAATCCTTGAAAGGCCTGGAATTTATTGATTTGTTTAGATTTTCAAATTAGTATATCAGGAAATGAACAATTAAGGTAATGGATGAGAAACTCTGGGCAACTTGTTTTCCTTGAATTTTGAGTAAATTTTTACATCATTTTCCTTGAATATTGACTAAATTTTTACATAATTTTCCTTGAATTTTGACTTAATTTTTCCTTGAATTTTGACTAAATTTTACAAAATTTTCCTTGAATTTTGAGTAAATTTTTACATAATTTTCCTTGAATTTTGAGTAAATTTTTACATAATTCTCCTTGAATTTTGTCTTAAATTTTTACATAATTTTCCTTGAATTTTGAGAAAATTTTTACATAACTTTCCTTGAATATTGAGTAAATTTTTACATAATTTTCCTTGAATTTTGACTAAATTTTTACATAATTTTCCTTGAATTTTGACTAATTTTTACATAATTTTCCTTGAATTGTAACTAGATTTTTACATAATTTTTCTTGAATTTTGACTACATTTTTACGTAATTTTCCTTGATTTTGAGTAAATTTTTACATAATTTTCCTTGAATTTTGAGTAAATTTTTACATAATTTTCCTTGAATTTTGACTAAATGTTGACATATTTTTCCTTGAATTTTGACTAAATTTTAACATAATTTTCCTTGAATTTTGACTAAATTTTTACATAATTTTCCTTGAATTTTGACTAAATTTTTACATAATTTTCCTTGAATTTTGTCTAAAATTTTACATAGTTTTCCTTGAATTTTGAATAAATTTGTACATGATCTTCTTAGAAAAAAATCAATTTTACAGATAATTTAAAGCTCTTTTACATTATCTAAATGTAAATGTATGGCCCATCAAAACTCATAACAAACAAGTACACCACAGTGAGCTCTACTACTGTAATTAACATTTGCAGTAAAAGTCCAGAAAACTCAACTGCATAAGTACAGGTCGTAAATACTGTACTTATTTATTCATTCAAAAATTATATTCAGAGGGGGAAACCTGCAAAAAAAATGGCACCGGTGCCCAACGAGTCCACCCCACAGTACCACAGACCGTTATTTATTTCTCGTAGCATTTTTCCGTGAATCAGAATGCAATCTTAACAGATTTTATGAATGAGGGGGTAAGCACCAGTGCACACCCGAAAGAGAGTGAAAATAAAAACACATTCCAATGTGGGGGTCAGGCAGCATTTTGGGCAGTCCTGGCCCATAGCAGATCTGAGATGCTGGGTCATCAAATAAGAAGTGGAGAGAAATGAAATATTTGCATGGATTCCGGAAAATATGAGGACTTTTGGGGACTAAAATGGAGGCAAGAATGGGAAAAGTATGAAAAAATGTTATTTTTTTTAGGAACATGTTTCAGGTCAAACAATATTAGGCCTACATAAGCCCAACACTAATTTCAGACAAGATGAATGAAAGATTGATTAAAAATAATTCATGAGTATGAGTTTCCAGAAATTCTGGAGAACTGACTTCTCGAAATTCAGGATGTCCATTGAAATTTGATCTGTAGGCCCCACAGTTGTGGAGTGATGGTTCTTATTGCTCATTTCCGGCTTAAGACTTCCTCAAGTTCTTTCTGGACCTGGTTTGTATGAGATGCAAGATCTCATGTATTATCCAATAGTTGACACTTTCCTGGAAACTATTCTCTCCTGAAGAATTCTAGTTTCAAGTACACTGTACTGAAGATATTTGGGCATGAACTCCTAATTTAATAGCTCAGTCCTTAAGGTTACAAGATTTCAGCCAGAATGAGGAATCAGAAGCACGTTGAGTGGGATGAAAATGAACTGGCTTGAAGTTTCTTATTATAGTACCGGTATAGTTTTTTATGAGACAGCAGGATCCATTGGAGAAGACTTGAGGTTCCTGTGTACAATTCGCTTCAAGATTCTTGCAGTATTCCTTGCTAAAGAAGGCTGGGTTTTTAGGAGAAACCTTGAGGTTCTAATGATGAAGTTTGCTTCAAGCTCCTTGAATCAGTCCTTGCTATAGAAGAATTGAGTTTGGTGATCCATTGGTGAAGACTTTTCATGAGTCCTATGTAAAATTTTCCTCAAACCCCGAAGATTGTCTTGGTGATTGAAATTTGGGAAGGCTTCAGATTCTTATGATGAAATTTGCTTCAAGCTCCTTGAATCAGTCCTTGTCAAAGAAGAATGGAGCTTGGTGAAACCTTGATGTTCTACTGGAGCTTGTCTTGAGTCTTCTCCAGTGGATCTTATTGATTTACTGAAGAAGACTTTGAAGTTCACATAAAGAAGGTTGCTTCAAGCTACTTGTTAAATTCCAAGGAGATTTTCCAATGAGAAGACTTATTTTCAAGCTCCTCAAGGTTGGACCAAAAAGTTATCTCAGGGATCCTCTCTTTTCTTTGACCATTTTGAAATAAATGAATCTCAGTGGCCTCTTGAAAAGTTTTGGCCTCAAGCATCTTGAGCCTACTTGAAGAGACTGTTCAAGCACCTTCAGACAAGTCTGGCGTCAAGTTGCTTCTCTTCGAGAAGTCCTCATTGAAAAACATGGCTTCAAGCCTCTCCTGGAGAAGTGGACTTCAGTTTTTTAAAAAGTCTAGCCTCAAGCTGCTTGATGCTCCCTTAGGGAAGGCGGTTCAAGCTCCTTCAGACAAGTCTGGTCTATAAATCTCTTTGGGAAGTCCTTGTCTGGAAACGAACCTGGCTTCAAGCTTTTCCTGGAAAATTCAGCTGTCAGCGTTTGGAGAAAGCTTTAAGCCTCTCCTGGAAAAGTGGACTTTGTCAGTTTTTTGTGAAAGCTAGCCTCAAGCTGCTTGATGCTCCATTTGAGAAGACTGTTCAAGCTCCTTCAGACAAGCCTGGTCTCTAATTTTCTTTGGGAAGTCCTTGTCTGGAAACAAGCCTGGCTTCAAGCTTCTCCTGGAAAATTGAGCTGTCAGCTTTTGGAGAAAGCTCTAAGCCTCTCCTGAAAAAGTGGACTTTGTCAGTTTTTTGCGAAAGCTAGCCTCAAGCTGCTTGATGCTCCATTTGAGAAGACTGTACAAGCTCCTTCAGACAAGTCTTAAGAGTTCTTCCAGAAAATAATCTCAAGTTGCTCATTGGAGTGTTCAAGTTGCTCCAGACAAACCTGGCTTCAAGTGGATCATTCAGACAATTTTTGGAGAAGGCTGGCCTCAAGCTTCTTGACAGGTGTCAATTTCTTGGTTAGCTCAGTTCCATGTAATTCCAAATTTTAATCAGGTCAAAGGTGAGTGTGCAGCTGCCGCCATTTTTTATTCCACAGTCAAACAAAAGTTGAACGCTTGTCTAAAGCCGACAGATCAGGGTGAGAACCCGGAATTCTGGGAAGGGAAGGTAAGTTACAATGTATGAAGAATGTGATAATGGCCTAAGCTGGGTCATTTTGGTTAGGCGCCATGTTGGATGAGTGGCTCTGGGTTTTTTTTAGCTGCATAATGAGGTATAAGCAGAATGGCTTAAGTCCCTCAAGTGACCACCGAGAGCAGCCCCCAGTGATGACCACTGATGTGGAAAGGAATGTACATGGCTTCAATGGACTATCCAAGTCCCATGAATGGGCTTGGGGTCAGGGGAACGTCATGGAAACCAATTCGATCCACAGTGTAACCATTCATTCAGGCATCAATGGCGTCACTTGGGCGAGATCCATGTAGTGACCCTAACTGACCCTTCCAGTGGACAGGTGGAATTTGAGGTGGTAACAGGTGTCATGCCATCTGTCGGGCACTTTGGGTAGCTTTTTAACCCTTGCAACGCCTTAAATGTCAATCTCAGGATTCTAATATGAATACTTGGTCACAAATGATCCTTGGCATGTAGTAAGCCAGCTATGGCTCAACTTGTTGTCTTGGTCTGACAATAAATGAGTTACTGTGAGCAATAGGTTGTTGGCACCAATGAAAACTAATGAAGGACGTCATAGCTAAACATGAGGTTTACCACGGGGTTAGGAAACTTGGAGTTGACCTTCTGTTGGAGGTTAATCTGCAATCATTACAGTAAGTTTGTGGTAAACTGGTTAAATTTTGACTTTTGATGCAACCAGCTGTTCTTGGTGAATCGTACTGTATATAACTAGTGATTCTGAGTGAGTATTACCTTCTAATGCTGCTTGGTCACAGCTAACCCTCGGCTCAAAGTAGACCCCAGAGAAGTTTCGGTTTGACCTCCGAGGTTCAATTCCAAGTAGCTGCTTTGGTGGATTGTTGGGATTCTCTGCAGCTATTTCTGATCAATGCATTTCTGCCATGGTTGTCTTACTTTGAACCAAGGGTTACCACATACCACAGACCAAGCATTATAAACATTTCTCCCTTAGTGGTACTATTGACAAATTATATTTTTTTGATGAATCTTGGTAATATTTTCTTTGGTGGATTTATTAATTTCTAATCTGTGTTTTCTCCTATGGTCTAGACATGATTGGCTTACTTTGAGCCAATGGTTATAGCTGACCAAACATTTTTTACACACTATTTACAATTCTTTATTTAGTCATTTGTAGAGTGATTATAGCCATTCTTTTTATTATTTCTGATAAATGTGCTTTGTCATGGTCTACAACATTGCTAGCTTACTTTAAACCAAGGGTTATAGGTGACCAAGCATTATTTATACATTATTTTCGATTTTTTTGTTCAGTCATTTTTGGTTGAATTTAAGTAATTATGGTTAATCTTAAAGTTAGGCCTACTTCTGGTCCATGCTTCTTGTCATGGTCTGGACATGGTTGGCTTACTTTGAGCTAAGAGTTATGGCAGACCAAACATTATTTACGCAATTTTTACGATTCTTTGTTCAGTCATTCTTAGTTAGTATGGCTATTCTTAGTTATTTCTGATGTATTTTGTCATGGTCAGGACATGGCTGGTTCACTTTAAACCAAGGGTTATAGCAGACCAAACACTATTTGCCATTCTCTGTTCAGTAATTCTTGGATGATTTCAGTGATTATGATCTTATATTCCATGCTTCTTGTCATGGTCTGGACATGGTTGGCTTATCTTGAGCCAAGGATTATAGCAGACCAAGCATTATTTAGTCACTATTTGCGATTCTCTGTTCAGACATTCTAGAGTGAAGTGATTACGGTTAATCCTATAGTTATTTCTGACCAACTTTTTTCACTTGAATTGATCCAGGGGTTGTTTTTCTTTAACCCCGGGTATATAGAGACATAAAAAAGTGGCGGCTTATGATTTCATTATTTTATGATCTCGTGTTAATTTTGTGGAGTCTGCACAGTCCTGTCCTGGTGGTCCTCCTTTGTTACCCTGACACGGTGTCATTGGCCGACATTTTGGCAACAGACGAACAGTCAGACATCCTCTTCAAACTGTAGCACTTGTTCAAAAAGTTATTAATCAAAACTGAACCACCTACGCAGCAGCATTCCACAGGCCCCCCTTATATCTACCAGATTCAAAGAGTCAGCTAACTACGCGCGGATAGTTTGCCAACAACCTGCACCACCACTGCACTGGCTCGTTCTTTGTTAAATGTTTCTTTCCTATATAGGAAATGAAGGATATATAGGGGATATTTTTTCACTAATATAGAATTTTTTTCTAAAAATATAGAAATAGGCACACTTTTGGGCATTATTTGGTAAAATTATATAGAAATTGTGTTTCCAAAATATAGGAATATTGAAATACATTTTCTTTCAAAATATAAGAGAATTATCGACATTTTTTCCCAAAATATAGAATATTTTTTTTCAAAAAAGTAATAATAACAAGAAGTAGTCAGGATGGGAATTATTTTTCAAATACTTAGGAAATATTTTGCAAGTACACTGTATTTGAAACTCTTCCAAAACAATATTATAATACATTTTCTTCTAAAATTTATAAATATTCTAGGAATTAAAACAAAACAACTATGACTTATTATATAGGCCTAGGAATTAAAAAAAATTAAAGGTAATATAGGATTTCTTTTTCAAAAATTTAGTAAATATTGATCAAATATTTGAGATTTTTTTCAAAATATTGGAATACAGTATCAATGTGTTATTTCCCAAAATGTAAAAATGAAATATTTGAGGAATTTCTTTTTCAGAAACTTTTGAACTATTATTATAAGATTTAAAAGAAAAAAAACAGTTAGTATAGGAATTATTTCTCAAATGTTTAGAAAAATATTTTTTGCATAGTTGAATTTTTTTCTTCAAAATATAGGAATATTATAAAAATATCATAAGAATTTCTTGAAATACTTGTAGTTAGTGTTAGGAATTTTTTTTCAAGAAAAAAAGTAGTAGTAGGCCTAGGCCTATTATAGGAATTATTTTGCAAATATTTGACTTCTAATATACAGGGTGAGCATAAAAGAATGCCCATACTTTAAAAATTAATTACTGCAAAAGTACAAAAGATACAGCATTG
>JAQIXP010003102.1:0-13675 GCA_034700285.1 Proteroiulus fuscus
TACCAAAAGGCTCACCCTTATAACATTTTCTATCTTTAAAAATTTCAGGATTCTCCGAAAAACGAATTATTGCCACCCATGACTACACTCCACCACAACACAAGGAAAAGAAAACAAAAAAAATTCCAGGTAACCATTTTTATTGAAAATACTTATAGGGCATGTTACCATGTAACACAGTGCCTGCTAACGTCTGGTGAAAACAAGTTTTTGTTCATGTCATTTTACCTTTTCATGTGTGCTTTGGCTTCGTAGTTTGCAAGGTGATCGTAGGGGTTCAACTATTATAACTGCAGAAAACTAGCAGGCCTCACCTTTTTTCTGGGTGTAGTAAGGTGCTGCTCACTGTGCAAGTTAAGTTGCCCCCTTACTAACTATAAATCGTCCTCTTGCTGACGTTGTGATTTCAGCTGGATTTAGAAAACATAGCTAATCATATCTCCAAACATCCTGAGAATGCATCTCTAGACAGCCATCTGGTCATTGTGCATGTGTAAGACAATATGGATGGCCTTTCATGTCTCAGCATTGGTATATATTGGTTCCCCATGCATGTGCAGTGCAGTATGTTATTGATGCACCAGCGCTTTTAGGCCTGAAATTATGTAACCATCTTCAAAGGCTTCAACGACATCTTCATTCAAAGCGGAGGGTGCATTGACAAATTTGTGCAAAATTGGTGTTCTGAAAAGCTTGTGCTTTTTTGCAACCAGGCATCCTCTAGCCACACTTCCATAGTGGCTTGGCTTAACTTGGTCCTTAGCTCTTCTCATGTGTTTCTCCAGTTGTCCAACAGCATTCAAGAGTTATGCCTGAGAAGTGTCAGATTCCTCTTCACTTATTTGGTTTCTTTATATTTTACTGTTATCACAAATTTACTTAATCTTCACGAATGGCCAGTATGCCCACAACTATTATCAATGAATTCGTCTGGTTGAAGCTTTAAGACTGACACAAGTACTATAGGATAAAAAATAACAAATAACTTAGTACTTACAATTTCTCTTTCACTGGTGCTTCACTAACAGGGTGACTGTTGATTTTTTTAATCTGTTCCACTCACTCTTGATTATAGCGAGGATTGCACTTCTTTCCGTAGTAAAGATAAACAATTATAGAATTGGCTGGATTGCCGGAAACCTTTACATTTTAATGGAGTAAAAAACACAAAAACTCACTCTTAAAAGTAAAGCTAATTTATTCAGTCCTTAAGAATACAGTAGAGGACTAAATTAAGATTGTGATCAATTGATCGCATGTAGGTGATATACTGGTGATAAAATTGGGGTACTTAAATACAGTATGGATATGAAAATAATGATAATAATTCCACTGCTGGGCTGGTCCATCCTTATAGTCACACAGATTAATGATTGCAACATCTGTTGTCCTCTTATTTCTACCAGTTTCCAGTACAGTTTAAGTCAATGGATCTTACAATTGCCCAATAATGGTTCATGATCTGCAATGAGAAAATAAACATATACAAAATAACATTACCTGAGGTGGTGAAAACACAGTTGACCTAGTTACACAAAAAAGGGTCCGTATTAAACCCCCTCCCTAGCTGGCAATATGTTTAAGTAGAGATTGGGGTACTTACATCATTTGGCATCGGGTGGCGTTCCACCAGAAGATAGTACACCCAGGCTATGCGTTGAAATTCCCCTGGTTTAATTTTCTGTATGGGGTTTAGAGGTGCCTTTTTTATTTTGAAATCTATGCTCGACCGTATTCGCCAATGGAAGGGAAACTGAAAGACTCCCTTAAAATGATGCTTTTTGCAGATTAATCAGACTGAGTGGCAAGGGGAACATTTCCCCAATAAATGAGCCTTCTTTGGGTACGGTATGGCCGTACGGCCAACCCAAAAGTCCTTGAGGACACCAAAATAAGACAATGGTGAACAAGAATGAGCTCCATATGATAAGTATGGGGGATACAAGTCCAGAGGGAACAAAAAGGGATTACTTTCAGACATATTACCCGAAAAGAGTGGTTCAAGATTAACAGGTGCCAAGTTTTGAGGTGTGATGCAGAAATGTTGTTCAGCCAGCAGGATATTTCCACTGATCAAGGTATCGGTATTTCTCTCAACAGGGGGCACTGATACCATGGCTACAATGGGTAGATTGGGCCATTGGTTGAATTGGAGCAGCCAGAGTAGATGTAGTAATCTGTCTGTACAATGAACAATGATGAATAGGTATCTAGAGACAAAAATGATTTGCCAGTAGATCCTACCAACATATCTGGAATTGTAGAGGACATAGGCAGATTTAATGCAGGTACTGTTTGGAATGCATTATATGGTCCCACAACTATGCCATCTTCTACTGATTGCACAGTAATACAAGATGTATGCACGACTGGATTAGCTGACATTTGTGGTTTCACGTGGGTTTCCAATCCAGCTTGGGTCAATTTTTGATTAAGAAACTCGATTGAGTGACCCCATGCTTGAGCAATTGTATGATATAGTTCGAAGACCAAACCTGAATTTTGGAGGATGTCGGTAGGTGAACGAAAGAATTGCCTGGCTGATTGTACTCTCCCCCATAAAAGCCAGTCTATTTTAAGGGGTGCTCCATATTGCAATGCCGTGATTTACAGATAATGGAAGTTCTCAGACATAACACGTTTCTCATAAAAAGTAAGAGAAACCAAAAGTGTACAGGTCTGCAACTGATTCTTTCTGAATTGTGGTGCACGTTTATATAAAACCTCAAGATCTACCGGTACCTTTAAAATGCTAACACATGTACACCAAATTGCAAGCGTCCTGAACAAACAAACAACTGACTTTCTTCTTTGGAAAATGAAACCTTAACTTTTAGTGGGACATTTAAGGAATGCACTCATATCAGGGTATTTTGGCATGAACCACTCGGGAATGCCATATTCTTGTGACAACTGGGTAGCTTTTGCTACCTTGTATATAATAGTTTTTTGCTTATTGAGAACATAAAAAAATTTCTCTGTTCTAAATTTGACAACTTTAAAATGTTGTAGAGTAGGCACTAAGGTAGGCTTGGATTAGAGATCACACCTCTGGTTGAGGCATATTAATATTTAACATAGGGAAATACAAAAGTAATGCATTTCTGAAAAGGTATTGTTCCTACCTGTTTTTTACATTTCTCTATACTGCTGGACATATCTTCAAGGTATAAGTAGAAGTATGTGGAAGGTTTACGCAATGGTCCGTCTCAGATGGCTATCCCTCAACTTCGGAGGTGATTCAAATGCTTTTATTGTATGAGATTGTTTTTTAACCTTTTCTTTTTTCAGAATCTTTGAGGATGAGTTTGTTACCTCCCCCAAACCAGCGTACTCCTTCCCCAGACATGGTTTTAACTCGTCGCTGTGAACATTTTCTAAGGATCTACGGGTCTCAGGATCATTGATTTCAAATACCGTAGGACCTAGTTTTTTTGAATCACATATATTCCATCCCATTTGGGGGCTAATTTTTTGTAATTCTTTGTATTCTGGAGCTGCGAATATGCGAGTCCACCAATACTAAATCACCTTCTTTAGTCTATTTATGAATCTCCTGTATTTGCTTTTTCACGACTGCTTTCCTGGGCAGCTTTTAAAGCATCCCGTTAGGTGATTAGGGTTAAGGATATTTCTTTCAGGAAATCCGTGACTGTAGTATGTTAAAATAGTATCGTGACAATAAGCATGGAAGGACAGAAGGGAGTCATGAGGTTGCCTAACTTCTTGGCCATAAGTCAGAAATGCAGGAGAACATCCCGTTACAGTGCTCAGAGTACTGTTCATAGCCAATCAAATAGGGGCAAGGTGTTTATTCCATTTGGAATGTGTTTTTAACAGCCATTCATAATTTTTGTTTTAAATCCTGGTGTTTTCGTTCATTAGGATTGGCTTGCAGATGATATTTGGCTATGTACGGCATAGCGATTCCCATACTTGATGCCACTTGCTGAATGACTGCAGAAATAAATTGTTATCCATTATCTCATCGTATGGCTCTCAAACATCCGAACCATAGGATTACTTCTACTAGAATGGCATAAATCACTCCTGCTTTGGAGGAACACATAGGAAACATTTCAAAGTAGCAGGTAGCAATATCCAACAGTGAATAGATAGGCATGTCCCCGAGTAGTGGTTGGAAGAGGGCCTACTACATATACACTGATGACTTGAAAACACTCGGGTATCCGGGGAGACAGGGCATCACTGCCTTGAGGTGAACATAAAGGCTTATATTTCTGACATTTTTCACATTTCTTGATAAATTTATAGACATCCCTACGCATGTCAGACCAATAACTTTTGGTAAATATGCACAGACACGTCCCAGAAATCCCCGGAGGAGAGGATTCGGGAGTAGTGATTATATTTCATGATGAGATGTATCATGGAGTATGGAATCACCAAAAGTGGCTCAACAGATGCCATCCCACTCAAATACCAATATAGAAGTCCCCGGATTATGGAGTACCCTCGGGTAGCATACACATATTCTTCACATGCCTGTTTTGCTTTGCTAGACTAATAAGTTAATAGTTTTTCACACAGGATCTTCCCTTTGCAATACTTAAAAATCTTCCTCGGATATGGGCCTTTCATCCACCAATAAGTGATGTATGACCACTGTGGGTATATTTCGGCCAAGTGGTTAGGATAACAAGTCTGCCAATGTGTTAGTTTTTAAGGAACATATGCAATCTCAAAGATAAAATGCTGGACCGACAAAGCTCATCTTGACAGATGTCCTGAAGTAGTATTTAACGACATCAACCATCGAAGTGGACAGTGGTTTATATGTACTACAAATTAGTGGACATTTTTCATGAGAGCTATGGCATAAATTGAATTTCTAAACTATTTTTTAACTAAAAGTAGTAGAAATCAAGCAAAAAATGCAAAAATATAGAGAATTATAATATGTAGTACAACGTGAAAGAATTTTTTTTAAATTATTACTTTTGTTTATAAAAAAATTTTAATGTTTACAAAAAATTATTGCAAAATAACTATTTAGTTTATGCAAAAAGCGATTACATCATGTTTAGCTGAATAAATTTCCTAAATTTTGGTATATTTTACATTTTTCTAGCATTAGAATTTTCTCAGGAATTAAACTCAAATCTTGATTTGCAATTTCAAGAAAAATTAAAAAATATTAGAGATGTCAAATATACCAAAATTTAGGAAATTTTATCAGCTAAAAGAAAATAAATTTTTCCATGAATTGGTCAATTTTTCTTTGTCATTTTAATGCATTTAATTTTTTTAAAAGTACTAATTTCAAAAAAATTCTTTAACATCGTACTAGGTATTATAATTCTTTACATTTTAGTATTTTTTGCTTTTTTTTTACTACATAAGAAACTGTGGTAAGAATGGTATTAGCTGGCCAATACATTACATTCATAGCAGTTTCAACACCACACATCCACGTTTAGTTTTGCAGCTTCACCAACAGAGTGCATAAGTCTACTACGCAACAGGCGGATATATGCCTTAAATTTGGCAATCGCCCAAATCACGGCAAGCACCTCGCATTTAATGATGGAGTAATTTTTTTGTGCAGCAATGCATTTTTTAATCGCATATTCGATCACCCCCCATTGCCTCACCACTAGCATCAGTATACAGCCTAAAACTTCAAAATTTGATTGAGCGAGCACAGGTACTTTGCATAGCTTCTGTTTCAACACCTCAAAGGCCTCTTGGCATTCCGGTGAGAATTTGAATGCTACATTTTTTGTAAGAAGCTTATTCAAGGGAGCCGCAATGTCAGACAGGTTGGGAATAAACTTTCCAAACCACCTATATGTGGAGACAAAGGATTCAACTTGAGTAGTATTGGTAGGATATTGCATTTTCAGTATAGCATCTACTTTTCTGTTACATGGTTTTATTCCCTCAGACGAGATGTAATGCCCTATAAACTTTACTTCATTCTTGAAGAGGTGACACTTTCGTCTCTTTAAGTAAAAATTATGGTCCTGTAATAAAGTAAAAATTGTTCTTAAATCCCTTATATTATCTTCAAAGGTGCAAGATGTTATGATAAGATCATCTTGAAAAGGATCTGATATTACTATGGGATTTTTCTCAACATGCCTTCTACTATCTGTTGATAGTGAACAAAGGAGTTTCTGGCTCCCATGGGCATATAGGTATAATGATACAAAATTTTAGAAGCAGTGGTGGCAAAATATTTCCTAGATTCCATGGAAATAATGATTTGCCAATGACAATTTGTGAGATCTGAGGTTGTCATAAAGGGTCTTCCCCTAATTCTTGCCAAAATATTGTCTATTCGAGGCAGTGGATACCCATCAGGTACTGTTACCTTATTTAATTTTTAAAAATCAGTTACTAAATGATACTCTTTCTCAGCCTCATCTTTTGCTATTAATAAAGAGGGGGATGCGCATTCCAAATTCCAGGGTTCCAGGTATCCCTTAGTCACCATTTCATTAATCTTTTTCTCTAAGATCAATCTCTTCACTGGCAAGTTGTTGTATGGTAGTTGCAAATTGGGGTTGGCCATTTCTCTTATTTCTATTGTCTGGGGTTCTATTCTGGCTGGACCCACTGGTTCGCCAAAAACATTACCAACTTCTTACAATAAATTTTCTATTTTTTTCTTTTCTTCCACTGCCAGATGTGGAGTGTCATTGGGTCTTAGTACCCACGTATTTTCCACCTGAATCAATAGGGGTGTTACTCGCGCCGGCCCCTTTGATCCAAGTGTAACATTAAAAGATTGTGAATCCGTAAGTTGGCCGTAATATCCTTCCTCTAAGAGATGTATTGGATCCTTTAGATTTGCGAGGGAATTTCTACTGTAAAGGGGTTCCCTCTTAATTAGTAGCAAAAATTTAATATGTAAATAATTACCCGAAACAAGTGGTTTTGGAAAGTTCATGAGTTATTTTAATTATCTAATACAGCAAATTACATCTTATAACAAATCATCCTAAATATTATGATCACTTCCACTAGTATCACAGGCTCTCCTAGATATAATAAACAAATCCCTTACAATAATCTAAACACTCAATAAGGTTTTCCCTGTTAGCATAATGATGTAATTTTCCTTACCCTAACATAGACTCCCATAACTCCTTGATTTTGGATGGCACACTCGATCTTTAATGACTTCTGGGAGCACTTTTCCTATGCGACCTCCTTAGTTGAACGTGGCTCACACATCCACGTGGCTCGACATCATCCTTTTTGTTTCCGGCAAAGAAAAGCGCAGCTATTGACGATACTTCATTATTACCGGAATTGATCACGCCCATTGGACTAACGTTCATTCTTGCTAAGGTGAGGTACTCCGAGGAACCTGCAGACATTTGCTTGAATCACATGCGAAAGTCAATAACGATCCTGAAGTCCACAACTCATAACGTAAAAAAGGCACAAAATGCATCACACGCGAGTGTTAATACCGAATAACTTCACTTTTAATTCAAAAGTTATGGCCAATTTCAAATTTTTGTTCTGGCGCCTGGCATTTTAAATTTCAAATTTCGGTTCCAGTTCGGTCTGATTCGAGTTCAAAATCCGGGATTTATACAAAATTTCAAAAAAAACTCACATTTATGTATTTTTTCGGGCTTGTCAATCCGGCTTGACAGACCATGTAAATTCCTGATTCTTGGTAGACTATTCTTGTTTCAGAGGACTGTATCTTGGTAAAGTTAAATCACTTTTTTGCACATTTTAAAAAACTTATTTATTTTGGAAAATTAGTTAAGTTGAAACGCACATTACATGCACTTTGTTGGTATTATTTATAAAGTTTTAAATTAAATAAAAACTTGCATAAACGTCCACACTTTAAACATAACGTCCTCATTCTTCAATGTTCAAATCCAAAACTGAACTCAAAAATTTCTTTTTTTATATAAATTTTAACAACATGTGCGCACATGCACACAAGCAAGCACAAGCTAAACTCCATAGGCCAACAATCGCCCTTTCAAAAAGTTAAAGCTAAACTCCCCAATTAGATAAACTTCTCCAAGATTTGTATTAAAGGATTTTCGATGCAACACTACGTCCTTTATCCTCCAAGGGCTACCTTTCGGCATGTTGGAACAGTTGCTCTATGGACACAGCTTCCTCACATAATTGATTCACCATTACTATACCATTTAGTTCTTATCTCTTGTTGAAAAATGGGATGCGATTTCCCATGTATGTCTGCCTGGGCCTTATCATCAAAGACGTACAGAAATTTGCTAAACTTATCGGTCATCAGTACCACAGCATTGGCTATTGATTGCCCGTATCTCTGACCATAAGTTGCTATTTTGTACCACAAGGAGACGCTGGATAATACATAATCATACATTGTTTAAGGCACCACATGCCTCACCCTAGGTGTGGAGATTGCCTAAAGCTTTCTCCCACCATCTATTAGCTTCTCCACCCTAAAGGCTGAAAAGTGCTAATTTCATTTCCTGGTCTGGGAATTTACAGAAATCTTTATATGCAATGACTGTATTTATCCATCCTCAAAACTCGTCTCGATTACCAGTAAAGCTCTTCAAGTGTCTGTATACATCTATGATGCGACACCTATCCTTAAGCCATATAGTCTCTCTCTTCGAGCACCGGGTTACAGTCCAAATTGTATGAGGCACCACACAGTACATCTGAGGCCAGTGCCAAAACTCCACCTAACACTGGACAGCCCACTGGGGTTAAGCATTCCTCCCTCACAGTGCCCTGTCTCTTCCAATAAACCATGGGAACTTTCACTATCACCCGTCTGTACTTGTAAACTCACATCCGGGACTATACCATTATAGTTAACCTCAGACAGAAATCCTTTCTCCATCTCTCTGCTGATGCTTGGCTCAGCCAGTTACTTCAGAAATGTTACTAGTCCTCCTTTCTACTTTACTCAACTTCTGTGACATACTCTCCAAGCATCTATGCATGGACTATTCCTTTTATAAGGGTTATCATTTTGGGGACAGAGGCCCTCTCTTGTACCGCTTTCTTAAAATCTCAATCTTTTTCAATACTGCGGCTAATTCTGCGATCCAGGAGTATTGACAGTACTCTAGGATCTGTTAAGGCAGATGCACATCCTGACATTTATCTTTAAATTAGTATTACTTCTCCACAATGCAAGGAAAAGTACTTTAACAAATACACCAAGAAAATCTTATAAAAAGTGTTTTGGAGACCCTACACCCTTTAAATATCCCTACTAAAGAGGTATTCTCTCTTTCTAGGTTACTTTCGTTTACCTCTTGAGATTACAACAGAAGGATGCACCCTTTAAATAAATCCTTGTCAACTTTATGTATATGTATTCTCAGATAAGTACCCTGAACTCTAATCCCTACTCTTACCAAGACCATATGATTCTTTAAAACCTCTCCCTTCTATTATAGCAACAGGAACTTATTCCTTAAAGCCTAATTAGTAAAACAATTCCAATTTATTCTCTTATTTTTTTACAACTGGATATTCACACCTCAAAAGTGTGTTACTTATCCTTTTCCCAGTTACCTCAGGGTGTCGTTATTATTTGTAAAACCTAACACTAGAAAAGAGGGGGTATTACTCAACCCAATTTCTAATAATCAGGCCCCATGTTGGTGCCATTTTTATGGTTTTCAGTTTCTTTATATTTTACTGTTATTACGAATTTACTTTAGCTTCACACCTATTAGCAATAAATTTGTCTGGTTACTCTCTGGCAGTGCGCAGAAGAGTTTCAAGCTCTCGTGGACATTCTCGTGTACTGAAATAACCCTTTAGGAGTTACCATTGTGAAATATTTTCTAGATTCTGGTGAAATTGGGATTTGCCAGTAGCAATTGGTGAGGTCCATGGTAGACATAAATGGTTTCCCTCAAACTCTTGCCAGAATGTCGATGATATGTGGCAAAGGATATACGTTAGGCATGGTAACCTTGTTCAGTCGGCGGAAATCCATGACTAATCAAAAATCGATTCCGGTGTTGTCTTTTGCTACAAGCAAGGATGGTGCTGCTCATTCAGAAATGCAAGGTTCCAAATATCCCTTTTCTAGGAGAACATCTATTTTCTCATTCATTATTTTGCATTTTGCAGGTGAGACTGTAAGGTCGCTGCATACATGGGCGAGGTTCTTTATTGATCTGAATGATCTGTGCCTCGACATTGGCATGTCCCATAGGCTCTACAAAAATGTCGGAAAATGCTTCTAGCAATTCCTCTACTTGTTTTCGTTGTTCAGCAGTCAGGTTCACTGCTTCATAATCCCGGAGCATAAATGACTTAAGTGCTGTACGAGTGAGATGGTTGGTAGATCTGCAGCTGTGGCAATCTTTTCCAGAGATTCTAAAGATGGAATTCCCAGGAAGGAAGGTATTCCCCCTGAGGGATGACTATCTACTAGTTTGTAACTGCTTGTCGGCATTGCCGTAGACCCACCATTCTTTATTATGGTAATCCAGGCAAACTCCAAGTTTCTCCAAAAGTTATTCCAAGCAGAACCGGAGTATCGATAAATGATGTAATCACTATCAAAGCCTGTTGGCACAGCACTCCATCAAAATCAATCTACATTTACCGCGTAGGCCTCAATGTCTTGATCACGGTAATCCGTTAACTTGATTGGTCAATTGTATAGATCCATCAAAATGCCATTCTTTTAATAAGTGATAAATATGTTGCCCACTTAATGAGGAAGTGGAACCCCCGTTCATCAAGGCAGACGAGACAAGTCCTTCAATGAGGATTTCCACTTCAATTAAACCTGTACCCCCCAGTTCAAGGATTGTGCTGCACCACTAGTTTTGAATTGTGTAGCACAACCATGTGGGAATTTTGGACTTTTTTGACTTCTGGACTGGTCCATTTTTCTGTTATCTTAGGCAGTTAGGACAATTGACTCTTGTAACATCGGGGTATCCGCGGTCAAAGCACCTCAAAGGGAACTTCTCTCCTGAGTTATTATAAGCTTAATACTCCTTCTAATCTCCTGGGGGAGATTGTTGAACGTTGGATGCATCGGAGGCGGATAGAATCTTGCAGGGTTTTGCTGAGGACTTGCAGGAATTTATTGTGAGGGATTTTGCTGGAGGTGATGATATGGTCATCACCAACACGTCTAGCCAAGACGTGTTAGCACCCGGAGTTCGAAATTAAACATTTTGAGGCACGAAATTGGATTTTGGAATTTCAAACCTAAGATTATCTTTATTCTGTTCTTTATTATTATTATTTACGACAGGAGGGGAAGGTCCACGACTCTTATGTAATCTGTTATTTAGAATTTGGACTCAATCACCTAGACCAGAGCCCGGATCATCGTGTGGCCGTCTCCCGGCTCCTCAGAAACGTTTCTCAATTGCTACCGCCTCAGCTTTTAATTGAGCTTGACTCGGATCAGGGGGCAAACTTAACTCTTGAAGAATTACAGTGTGCAACCCCCCTTGAATAATTTCTACCCTAGTCTCTTCATCAATTAACTGGGTGAACTCTAAAAATTTGTCTGCTATTGCCACAAAGTAGTCAGCAACTGGCTGTCCATAGCACTGACCAAAAGTGAATAATCTTGAGCCACAATGACACATTGGACAATACTAAGTCGTAACACTCGTAGAGAGCCTATTTTGCTTCTTCTAAGGTTTTGATCTCCCGGAGAGCAGTCCCACCATTTTTGCACTTTACCTTCCAGAAGTTACAGTAAGGCCACCTTCATCTGAGAATCTGAGAAGTTATGGCCATCGTGGATGAGATCCATCCTGGTCATCCAGCCATGGAGCTCATTTTTATTTCCTTAAAAATATTTGACTCTATGGAAGGCATCCTTGACCTTATCATTGAATTCTTCTCATACTCCTGTCGCTCTGTCTCATAAGAAATTATTTCCCTCGTTGGCTCTGCCAATGGTACGTTGTGATCCTGAGTACTCGACGCGAGGATTTCCGTTGGCAGGGAAATACTCATCACCACAGCAAGATTAGGAGGTGCAATTGGGATTATTGGATTTGACCAAGGATTCTGTTCAACAACACCAAATAAACCAAAGTCTGCACTCCTGGAGTCATACACGCTAGAGGCGACGGATGAGGTGGCATCCACCTCGAAATGGAGGTGCCCACGTTAATATGCAAAGGTGTTGTCAAGACCCCCCTCAGATTTTGGACAAGAGGTGTGTCCATAGCAGGCATGGACCAATCAGCCATAAGCTTAGCAACTTGCTGCTTTAAAACTTCTAATTCATTTTGAGGTTGCTGTTCTAGAGGTGGGGGAAAACAAGGAGTACCCCCAACACTGATTGGTTTGCAACAGAGCTTCCCAAACTTGAGCATCAGCTCTTAAATGTTGTAGCTGGGGGTATCACCATCTCCCAGGCTACATCTAGGGCATGCCCTCCTTGAACATCAGGAGAGGCAGGGTGAGATGCAATTTGCTACATTTTTTCGAGAAAATAAGAAAAAAGTTTTTTCAAGAAATAAAAATAAAATTAATTCTGACTAATAAGGCAGAAAACAGAATGTAAATTAGACTGCACACCCCGTACAAAAGAGTAATCTAAGTCAAAATAGGAATTGGGAAGACTTGACCAAAACACTTTCTTTTCCTGATAAAATCGAAGGAAATAAATGAAGAAATACTATAAAAGTAATTTCTTAATTTTTATAATTACTGATCTAGGGGTTTCAAGGTCCTCCATGGAGACAGAATAAAAGAATAATGTGGGGGCAATCTGCAGCACAAGCCACAGAAATGATTTGGCAACAAAGGCCTCAAAAAATCTTTTAAAAGGTCAGATTTCTGAATTTTCATTAAATATTTTCGAATGTTTCTGGATTTTTGCAAATATCTAAAATTTTGAGTGATTTAGCAACTCGTAACTTGAAGGTCAATCGTTAATAGGAATTTGACCAACTAGACCACCATAGAAAAGCTAACAAGAGTAGTATACTACCCCTGTTCAGCCCATGGCCGCCAAGTCACGTGACTGATGACGTCACAGCAATGTGATCGCCGCCATCTTGGATTATGACGTCATTCAAATCCAAGATGGCGGCACTTGTAGTCACGTGACCTGAGGCTGCCACAGTCTGAACAGGGGTAGTGATTAGGCAATAGGCCACGCCCCCTTAACTGAAATTTAAATGTTATTAATAGGTGGCACTGCAAATGTTGGTGGTGGCGCTGCGGTGGCTGTTTGCTGGAGGTGGCGCTGCTGTTGTTTGGTGGTGTTCTTGTTGTGCTGCTGTTGTTGATGGTGGTGGCGTTGTTGTAGTTGGTTGGTTGGTTGGTTGGTTGGTTGGTTGGTTCCCAACCAACCAACCATCTGCGGATACCACAGCACTGCAGAATCGATCCTGTGGTCCTTAAGTTGTGGTGCTGGCGCCTATACAGTCGTGGCCATCAAGCCTAAGTAAAACTAAGGGTCTTTAAGTTTTACTTAAGCTTTAAATGGGTATGCCTGTATAGGTATTGGCCACAAGATCGTGACATCATGGTATGACGTGTTAGTACGTCATACTATGACGTCATAATAATTCTTAAGTTAAATTTGTATTAACAGGCCCAGTGAATCACAGTCACAGGGCCCATATAGTGCACTTAAGTGTGATTCACTAACGTGAGGTCACACTTAAGTGTGAAAATTACTATTTCCTGGTTGTAACACAACCAGGAAATAAGGGTTAAA
>JAQIXP010003103.1:0-13673 GCA_034700285.1 Proteroiulus fuscus
TGGTCGGCTTACTCGGTTTTTCGAGAACCAAACGATTGGATCAAACTGTGGTGGGGTCCTTCTCCTTAATAAGCTCCGGGGATTGTTGTAATACTAGGCGTATTTTAGCGTTATTACCCTGTCGTTAACTCTTATCATAGGATAAAAGCAAAATGCAAAAACACAAAAGTTCATTTGATGATTTTCCTGTACAAAAGCGTCTATAATTTCTGTTACCTCATTTGGTACACCACGTATTTAGGTAGATAACAGGTTGGTTACCCGGCATCGTTATCCAAAACGATAAAACGGCTAGTGTCAACAGTGAAACGCTCAATGTCCTAACTAATGGTAACAGGGTAATAATGCCAAAATACGTCCATTTTGTAATGCACTTTTGATCAAATTTGTAGTCTCCTATCCCTACGGTTGTAGTGGTACTGTAATGCAGGGTTTAGTAGGTGGCTATGGTACGTGCTTTACCAGCCCCCTCTTTCCTCGACCTCCTACCCCCCCCCCCCCCACCTTTCCCATCCCCACCAACTGGCTTCACGATATGCAGATCATAGGGTAGTACCGTAATCTGTAAAATGAAATTGAATTGAAACGATAGAAATTTACGTATCATATTAATTGAACTTACGAATTTGGTAGCAGAAAGAAACTTCAACCTACGTCGCCAATACGTCATACTATTCGGAATTTAAATATAAAATCTTTCATTTTGGAAACTAGAACCACAAATTTCCGACTATTTGTTTAAATTTTCTTCATATTTTGCACTGATTTTTTGAATACGATTATTTGCAAGCTCTCCATTATAAGTAGCCTACAGGCTGTAAACAAAAAAAAATTCCTATAGAAATGAAAATGACCACTTTATTAAATTACTGATGATGTGACGTAATCATTTATCATGCGTGCTTAAACAAACAACGTTTTAATTAGAAATTTTCCGAACTAACGAGGGGTGGCTGTGCACTGTATATCACAAAACCTCAAAATTTTAATTTAATACTGGTCGCTATATTAGGACACCCTGCGTGGAAAAATTTCTGCAGTGGGTCCTAATATCGACCAGTTAACGGTATAAAAATGTGAATTTGGAAGTTTTGCGATATACAGCTATGCACGACCTCCCTTCGTAAGTATCTTACTGTCCGAAATCAAATGTTAACATTTCGCCGTTTATTCGATGGACAACGTTGTTGTTGTTTTATTTTGAATCCTGAATTTGTTTTCCGTTCATCTTGCTGACAAATAACCCTTTGCGTCCCACTGAGACATTGACTTTGTTTCCACATTTTGCAAATGTTGACACCTTATGTTTGTATTACATGTATATCAATACAGTTGGTGGATTTTATCACTGTTCTAATACATTCATACATATACAAGTACAAAGTAAACAGGTACAAAGCAAATACATTTATAGATTCATAATAAAACAGCGGATAGTAGTGAGACATTTTATATTCGGTGGTTGTCTTCAAGAGATGTTAGTGAGAGTGATCTTTTGTTAAGGGGGCTGTCCACACTTATAACAGCATGGGCCTATGGGGATTTCAATGTTAAATATTCGTTTTCTTCAAACTGTTCTAACTCAAGAACGGGTAAAAGTTCAACGATGGGGTTTGATTTTTTTAAAAGATTATTAAATTTACTAAAAACCGATGCACGATTATGACGTCACGTGCATTCCGAAAGTAGTTATCAATTTTCAAAGTCGACCGTTTCGTTTTCCCGCGCCATTTTAAGTGGACGTGAAATTTTTCCCAAAATTGAACGGATCTCGATATCGGCCCAGCGGACGACGATGGGGTTGGATTTTTTGGAAAGCTTTTTTAATTTACCACAAAATGTATGAGTTCGATTTCGTCATTACGTGCATTCTATATTTATTTATCGAATTTCAAAAGTTTACCGTCGAGTTTTTCGCCACGTTTTGCCCGATCGTACGGCTCACGGGGCAGATAAACAAAAAAATCACGCATCACGTATTAGTAAATTTAATTGTCCTTCATAAAAAATCAAACCCCGTCGATTTAGGGTTAGCCATTATTGATTAATTTGTACTTTTACATAACATGGAGATTCCCATAGGAGCATGCATGCTGTTAAAAGTGTGGACAGCCCCCTTAATAAATTTGGAAACATTCCTTGATACATAAAATTTTGAATGGATGTACAGTATACATGCAAATACATAGTAGGGATTTTTTTTCAAATTTCACACCTAAGAGGTTCCACGGGATATATAGGAATCTATATATATTATATAAACGTCTAGCCAAAACTGCTCACCCCAATATCATGAAATTTGGACATTACATATCTAATGACATGGGCAACCGTTACGAAAGCGCATTGCCTTAATACAGTAGAAAATTTTAATGTTTTCTCCAAATTTCAATCGGACGGAGTCGCTGGTTTGTTGCAGTGGCTAATATTACGTCAGTTGGTTAAAGGTGAGGTCCGTATGTACGGTTACCTGGATTATAAAATGCACACAAGTGCAGCACTCGTTGCTGGAAAGTGACGTAAACAAAAATAGTGACCAGTATTGTCAATGAATTTTTTTTTTTCATTTTGGGCTTTTCCCAAATAAGCAAGCTCCCTTTAGCTTCTCACTTCCCTGGGTTGAGTTTTTATGTTTATAATTTTCCTTCTTCCTATTTTTTTATGCTTTTCAAGTTTTAATTACGGCATTTAGTGCAACGAAGTCAGTTTGGCTCCCAAGCTCCCGTAGATAAAATAGTGAATGGCGTTGTCAATAAATTTTTTCATTTATTTTTTGTTTAATTACAAGCGTATTTTATCAGGGTTTTTTACATTAACTATAAAACTCGGAAATGATGAAAATATGCCCCAGAACTCGGGGAAAGTCATTATGTTGAAAGGCAAAACTTTATAAAGCCTATTGTTTTTCCGTATTAGTACACGTGTTTTTGCTACATGCAAATAAATTGGTTTTTGCACTGTTTGCCACCCAGGTTTTTGACCGCGTTAAAAGGGAGCAACCGGATGCCGTCAAGAAATTGGTCGCAATCAGCGGAGACATCACACTGCCCGGCTTGGGCATCAGCGAGGCGGACGAGAAGATCCTCACCGACAACGTGTCCATCGTTTTCCACGCTGCCGCAACAGTCAAGTTTGACGAGGGATTAAAGTAAGCACATTTTGTTTCGCAAGCCGAGCCATTCTGAAAAAGCTTCCGAAAAATTTCTGGAAATAATTCTCTTAAAAAACAACTTCTGGACTTGCCTAAATACTCAAGAACTACCAAAATGAAATTCTCAAAAGAATTGACAAATAACTACTATATTCACAAAAATATCGGGAAGTAATACTCCTGAAAGAACTCTTAAAATAAAATCGTATGGGATGACACATTGATTATTGCTTTTTGTTCCACCCATCGTAGGGTATCCGTTGAGATGAATGTTCAAGGAACCAGGCGCCTCGTCAATCTATGCCACAAAATGACCAAGCTACAGGCGAGTATTATTATTATTGGCAATGTTTGGGTTTTAAACCCAATAAGTTATTTTATGGTTCTCGGATCACAGGCAACAGGTCACAGCGTTGACAGTAAAAGTCATATTTTGCCAATGGAAAAGTCTACTTTTTTATCATATTAAGTCATAAATATTGTCTGATTTCCATGTGGACATTCATATTTTGACAACATGACCCAGTGAAATTGGCCCAATGATTAAAACTTTTCAAATTATTATGAGACCTGATGCATATTTCAAGATTAATTTTGACGTCTAAGTTTTTAGTGCAATTAAAGTCCTTCATTGTAGGCATATTTTAGTACATAAAAGTATCGAAGAATTTACATCTTGTAAAATGAAATCCCCATATTTATTTTCAAAAAATCCTGCAAAAGCCATATTTATGTAAAGAAAACTTTTTGAAAATGTCTGTAGTTTGTTTAAAACAACTTTGCAAAGTTCCTATATTTTAGTAAAAAAAACTATTGTAAAATCACAGCATTTATTTCAAAAAATATCCTATATTTTTACAAAAAAAACAACTATTTGTAACTGAAATTTTGTTCACTCTCTCTCAGGCTCTAGTCCACGTTTCCACGGCTTATTGCAATTGCAATCGCGAGGAAATAGATGAAATTGTTTATCCAGTTTCGGAAAATCCACATCATATCATAGATGCAATGGGGTGAGCTTGTGAGAAATTTGGGCTTGAAAATGAATGGCCGCAATAATGTCCTCTGCTAAAACGATGTGTTAAAACTAAAAAACAAAAAACAAGGTGGATGAACGAAGACATGGTGAATGCCATTACGCCACAGCTACTACAGGGTCGCCCCAACACCTACACTTACACCAAGGCCTTAGTCGAGAACATCCTGATGGACGAACACGGGGACTTACCGCTGGCCATCGTCAGGCCGTCCATCGTGGTGGCCTCGGTGAAGGAGCCCATGCCGGTACGCCTCTTAAATCGCCCTAGAAAGCTTGTATTCAACAAAGAATATGATGAGGGAAAATTGCATTTCCCCAAAATTTCACAGCCATTTTCCGGCTAATTATTTAAGATTTGTTGCTTAACGTTGTTTATTGCCAAAAGCACCACGTTTGGTTGTGAAATTTTGGGGAAAATTTTTTTTCTAACTGTATTAACTGTTGGTTAAAAATATTTAAGGTGATCTTCCTCTTTAAGTTTGGATTTTTTAAAACTTTTTTCTTTTTTTTTTCTTTAGGGATGGGTGGACAGTTTAAATGGAATCACTGCCGTAATGCTACAGGTTTGGATATTTAATGCTTGGGGATTGTTCAAGTTTTACGTATTGTTTGGACTGGGGTAATGCAGAAAAGATTTAGTTGAAAATAATCTTAGATACTTTACAGATCTTAGGATCTGTCCAAAAATTTTGATTTTTTTATCTTCCGAATTTAAGTTTTCGTGGAAACGGGAGTTTAAAATTCACGGTTTTGTCAAAATTGTCACTTTGGAATTATGATTTTTTTGGGACCAGAAAAGTCAAACTTTTTCTTGAATCGGGATTTTACTAAAATTGTGATTTTTCAGACCAGACTCCGAACTTATAGAACCGGGATTTCTAAGAAAAAAATTTGCCATTGGAAATTCAAACATTTTCTGAAATTGTGGTTTACAAAATCTTGATTCTTTCTGCCAAAAATATAGAATGTTTTCTGCTAGAAAAATTTTTAGTGGTTGGTATTTATTTTTAATGATTATTCGTATGCAAATTGTAGTTTGGGAAAGGCGTCATCCAGACTTTGCACTGTATTTCGGAGATGGCCGTCGACATCGTTCCCGTGGACCTAGTCATCAATTTGATGATCTCCGTGGCGTGGTACACCGCCGCTTTCAAGTAAGGGGCAACTCGATTTTTAGGACATAATCGCTAGGGGGAAAATATAGTTTTCTTCATTTTTTGACTCGCGGTCTCAATTGCAGCTTCAACAAGGTGCTGGTTTATAATTGCACCTCGGGAGCCATCAATCGACTGCCGTGGAACGTCGTACAGGATATGTGCCTGCTTAACTTCAGAAACAATCCCCTGAATAACGTGGTTTGGTATCCCAGTAACATATTCAACGGCAGCAAGTAAGCGTTAAGATTCCTCCTTGTCCATTTTTAAACAGAATTTGTACCGAGGCTGGTCCTTAAAGAACAAAATATTTGTCTCGAGTACGATACGATACGATACGATACGATAAATTTTAATTTTTAATTCTAATTAGTTTTGCTAAACTTTTCACGAGTTTTTATATTCTGTAAAGGAAAAATGAATCCGTTTGAATGTCAAATCTTCGAGGCAAATTATGATAGTTGTTAATGTGTTATGCTTTAAAAAAGTTGGGAAAAAATGTTTACTTTGGCCAGAAAATGTCAGAAAAATTGTTTTCGGTAAAGAAAAGTCAAGGAAAACTGTTTATAGCCAGGGTAGAACATTTTGGTCAGAAAAATTCATGGAAAAAGAGTTTTTCTGGTCAGGGAAAGGGTCAGACAACTGTTTTTGGTCAGGGAAAGTCAAGGGAACCATTTTTGGTCCTATAAAGTGCTGGAAAATTTAATTTTTGGTAGAAAAAGCCGGGATGAACTTCTAGTCAGGGAAAACTGTTTTTGATTAGAGGAAGTGCGGAAAAAGTATGTTTTTGGTCAAAAAATTCTGTGGAAAATGTTTATTGTAACGAAAAGACTAGGATTTTGTTCAGAGAAGTTCGGGTAAAACTGTTTATAGTCAGGGAAAGTGCTGGAGAACTTGTTTTGGTCAGAAATCGGGGGAAACTTAAAACTTGGTTTTGGTCATTCAGCCCAACAGGTTTATAATCACGGAAAACGATGCGTTTTGGTCAGAAAAATTCAGGGAAAGCTATGTTTATCATCGGCAAAGTGCTGGAAAACTGTTTTTATTTACAAGAAGTCAGGGAAAACTGGTTTTTTAGTCAGGGCAATGTAGTTTTTGCTCAGAAATAGTGTGGAAATAGGGCATTTTTGGTTAGGGAAGGTCAGGGGAAGATGTCTTTTGTCGGGGAAAGTAATCCAGCATGTATCCTGTCTAATCCTGGGTCAGGGGAATCGCAAAACTAATAATTTGTATTTTTTTTGTTAACAGGTTGTATACCGACGTGTGCAAAGCCATCGTTCCCTTTTTACCCGCTTACTGCTTTGATGCCATCAACTGGGTCACTGGAAAGAAACCCTTGTAAGCTCCGCTCACACCTACCCTTACTGTGTCTCGTTTAGCTTGTATTTTCCCCACTTAATTTCTGCATATTTTCCAATTTTTATCAAATTTCTCGTTTATTTTCTCTTCATTTTTTTTTAAATCCATTTACTTACATTTAGTTTCTTTCTGTGTTAAAATTTCACAAAATTGTTTGCTTTAATTTAAATGTTTACGCTCGTATGCTTGAAATCTGGATTAATTATTAGAAAAGTTCTAATTTTTAAAATCGCGATTTTTGAAAATTTACCATCTTCTAATCACAATCTGGATTTCGTAGTGAAAACTATGATTTTGGCAAACTGGATTTCTAAAATTACGATTCTTTAAAATGTTGATTTCCGGTATCAAATTCGTGATTCAGAAATCACGAGTTCGACAAAAATCGCGATCTCTAAAATCTCACTTTTGGGGTAAAATTAACTGGATTTGTAAAATAATCTAGATTTTTTTTCGTCTTGACATCGAGATTATTTGGCCCTATTCTTGCGATTTTGATTTCTGAAAACTTATGATATGCTGAGTTGCAATCTGGATTTTGATCTATAAGCACAATATTTTCCACTAAAATTTCAATTTTGGTTTTAAAAACAGTAGTGATTTTTTAGGCCGAATAAAGTCGATTCATAAATGATAAAAAAGTTTTCTCTTGAAATCTAGATAAAGGGTGATTTTCTCAAGATTTTTATACGAAATGTGAATTATTTTTATTTTTGTTCACGAAAGGGAGAAATATTAATTTTAAATTTTTTTTTCTCCAGCTTAGTTAACATGCTTAATAAGGTTCGGCAATCACTCACGCACGTGGAGTACTTTTCCACCCACGAGTGGCGCTTCACGAACGATAACCTTTGGCAGTTGTGGGAAGCGATGTCGCTGGAAGACCAGAAAGTACGCAACCCTTGACCTCGAACGACTTCGCCCGAAATATTAGCCCAAGATTTTTATCGTGTACCATTTCCTTTCTAGGCATTTAACTTCGACCTTCGTCAGCTCCACTGGCCGACTTTCTTCGAGCACTATTGCCTGGGAATCAAGCTGTACGTGATGAAGGAGGATGTGACCACCCTGCCCGCCGCCCGTAGACATCTCCGAAGGTAAGACTCGACCTTACAACAAAAATAATCTCGACCCTTTGAACAAAAATTCTTGATAACATTTACAAATTAGTTTATTTGACCTAGAATTTGTGATTTTTGAAGGCAAAATTTGAAAATTGCATTGAATTAGGTGCATGATTTCCAGTCCATCATTTTGCCAAAGTCGCGATTTCCATATCGTTGTTTTGCCGAAAATCGTGATTTCTGTTTCATGATTTTTAGGCTGGAAATCTGTCTTATGGAAATCCAGATTTAGCCAAAATCGTGAATTTTTTCATTGTGTTTTTTCTACCGAAATCCAGATTGCGGTGCGAAAGAGCTGAATTTTTCAGAAATTGCGGTTTTCAAAAACACAAGTTTTAGGCCAAATAATTAGAGTTTAAGAATTAAATTAGATTATTTGCAAATCTGGTTTATTTGTATCTGAAATCGTGATTTTACCATCATTGTGATTCCCGAGTCGTGGTTTTTATACTGGAAGTCATAATTTTAGAAATCCAGATTATGCCAAATTGTGCTTCTAAATCGGTGCGATTAAATCTGAGTAGAAATCGCGAAATGATTGCGATTTCTGAAGTTTGATTATGATTTGGGGGCCAATGTTGATTTCAGGAAAAGAAAAATTAGATTATTTAAAAAAGAAAATATCATTATTCACAAATCGACATCATTTGGCCCAAAAAAATTTAGTTTTTGAAACCCTTTGTCCAAATTTGTGTTGAATTTGATTTTAGAAATTATCATTTTACTAGAAGTATGATTTTCAAACCATTTTCTTCAGACCGGAAATCTTAATTTAAAAGAATCAGATTTTAGAAATCCAGATTTTGACAAAATCGTGTTTTCCGAGTCGTGATATTTAGGCCGAAATTCAGATTGCTGTGCAAAAATCTTAATTTTTTTTTTCGGAAACTGCGATTATTTTGAGCCGATAAATCTAGGTTTAAAGGCAATAAATGTTGATTTTTTTTCTTTGTATGGGGATCACTCCCGTGGCTCGAGACAAAGCCGAACGTGACCTTTGATGCTCGTAACTTGTCGTTACAGGATGTACTTCTTGCGCCACGTGAGCCACCTGGTGGGCATCCTGCTCCTTTGGCGCCTGCTTATGCTACGTTTCGCATTCGCCAGACGCCTGTGGTATTCGATGCTCTCCTTGGTCCTGCGACTGGCTAGTCTTTTGCCTTTAAAAGTGCTGAAAACTTGAAACCGACCCTCTCACTTTCTCTCTCTCTCTCTTACCCTCTGACGACCTTCTCCTCTTCTTTACCACGCTCACCCACTCCTCCCTTATTCCGGTTATTAGCACTCAATCCCGAACTCCTTCTTCCAACAATCTTAACCTTTCTGGAGGAGAAGACGAAATGCATCGAAACCGCCGACAAATTTTGCAAAAATAAGACTCGAATTTAATTTTTTTTTTGCTACGCCCGGGTCCAAACTGAAACTCTGCCGTTATCATAGCTGGAAGCAGGTTAACGTACGGCGCTACTTCGCTAAATGTTTCCGTCGACTGACCAGTAGATCTATGGGTTCTAAGGTCGCCACATTTTCAGGGCTCCCATTTGTCCTATAATTCCTAAAATTGTCATAAAATTGATGGAAAATGTCCTTAAAATCCCTCAAATTTCCTCAAAATTTAAAATAAATATTAAACGAACGTGCATTTACATGGTGCAATATGATGTAAAATTGTACATTTGAAATGACCAGGCTTTCTTATTGGTAGGCAAACCCTTTTCAAACGTTCAAACTTGCTACAATGAGCAGAATTTATAAAAGACTGCCCAAAAGAAAAGTAAATGGTGCTGCAAACCTGGGTCAATTCTGTAACCATGAATTCATATATATTGTACTAAAATTTTGCAAAAAAAAATGTCCTAAATTCCTAAAAAAAATGTCAACTTTCAGAGTGGGAGCCCTGGATTTTTAATCTTCTGGTCAGTTGACAGAAACATTCCACGACTTCACGACGTAAGTTAATTTGTGATTCCGACTATTATTTTGTAGATTTTAGGAGCACTTTTTTTTCTGAAATTTTTTTCTTCTTTGGGTGGGGGGGGGGGGGGTATGATGAGTGCCAGTACCCATGCCTTTGACTGTCCGGCTGCCGGTATTGAGATTTCATTAATTTCGGCAGAATTTTACTTAGTAATTTTTTTTTTTTTTGAAAATTCTGGAAGCATTTTTGAAAAAAAATCCATTGGACCATTTTCACCGTCATAAAATTTTTGAAAGTGGCACATTTTGCGCCGAAAAGTGTTACGGGTTGACTCAGGACCCATAATCCATTTACGTTGAGGGAAATTACGAGTGAGGAAAATGCATTCGTTTTACGAGCGTCAACTGCCGATTGCGCGTTGACGAGTGCATTTTTTATCACTCCTTCTTTTTCTACGCTACAATTTGGAGGATTGTTTCAGAACTTTCGGTTGTGAGGGGATTTTCCCCCAATTATTCCATTTAAAGTTAACTTTCGCGGCGAATTTTGAGAAATCTCACCTTTCTGCAAGTTATTTTGAAAATAAAGGCAGACAATAGCCGAGAAGCGCATTGAAATTGATATTTTCATCAGACTCGCCACATTTCAGAAATCGAGATTTCCATATTTCGAAGTAGGCGGCCATTTTTCTCCATTATTAGAAAATGGACTGGCGCCATCCAGTGGTCACTTTTGTAAATGAAATCGGCATTACCTGATCTCTATTGAACAGTAATGTGCGGTGACGATACGATACGATAGTTTTAGCTCTTCTCAAACCGAGGGCTCGAAAATGAAAAAGATCAACGAGGTTGAGTGGTAGTAATCAATTAAATCAGTAGATGGCGCATCTTTTTATAAAGAAAATGGACACTTCCTGTGAAAAGCATGTTTACGCCAATTCGTACTCTTTTTCAAAAATTATATATTAATTGAATGCTAAGTCAAATTTAGATTTGAATTTCTATGCCCTACTTAATTTGTGTTTGTCTTTATTTTTAAGTCATTTGCAACAGGGTGAGAATTTCCCATTTTAAGTGATTTTTACATCATTTTTCTCCTGATTTTGAGATTTCTTCCCACCTTAAAATGTAAGGTCCTCAATACTCGGAATCTCCCAAGCTTTGTGATAGCGGAGGAACCTTTGAAATTTAACTCAAATTTATTGTCCGCGCACCTTTTTTTTTCGCTCGTACGAATCTGAAAACTCGAGGCGCGGGATCTTCTCGTTGTCCGAACTTTTCCGTTCTTCAAGACACGTAGAGGGGCCGAATCGGGATTTAACCCGGCCGTCATTCCTCGTATTCACGCTAATGCGCACCGATAGATTCGATAAATCTCAAAAACACACACACATATATATATATACGAGTAAATAAGCCGAGGTCCTTTTTTTAACTCTCCAAGCTGCTCCGAAATTACACGAAAAAAATGATTTATATTTAGAGAAGTATAGAATTTTTATTAAGAGCCGTTAGCTCGCTCTTTGAATCTTACCCTGGATAGTAACTAATCCGATTGTTTGATATACATAATTATTAATTGTTTCTTTATATGATTTTTTCCCCCCCCCTCGGACCAATGGCGCCGGAATTGCTGGCCAAAAAAATGTACCCTGGGAAATGCCCCGGAGGAAGAGTTTGTTTCGGGAATCGGCAGGCGAGATCTCACAGAATCTCGAAAAAGATTGAAAATGTGCCCAAATCGGGGGCACGGTTTGATCCAAATCTCTGTACATCTTGAATCTATCCTTACCCGCTCTAGACTATTTGAAGTAGTCATCCAGATTAATTACAAATCTGATTTAGCCCAAAAAGCGATTTTTCGGAAACTAAAATCAAAATTTTTACGCAAGTTTTGATTTCAGAAATTACGGTTTTTTTTACCAAAATTGTGATTTTGGATTCGTGCTTTTAGATCGAGAATCAAATTTGTATTGAAGAGTGGTTCTAGAAATTTCGATTTCGCCAAAATCATGATTTTTTAGACCGAAAACCAAATTTGGAAAAAGTCGTAATTCTAAAAATCCAGATTTTCGCTTCAGTTGTGATTTCTGATTCGTTATTTTTAAACAAAAATACTTTTGGAGAATCGTGATTGTAGAAATCCCGATATTGCCAACATTGGGATTTTGGAATCTATGATTTTTAGACCAAAATTCAAATTTGTATAGAACGTAAAATTTCAGAAAATGTAGATTTCGCCAAAATCGCGGTTTCCGAATCATTATTTTTAACCGAAAATCAAATTCTGCACCGAAATTGCAGTTCTGGAAATGCTGATTTTTGCGAAAATCGTGGTTTTGGTTTCATTACATCAGAATTTATGTAAAATCGCGATTCTTGAAATCTAGATTCTGCTGAAATTTCATTTCTGAAACATTTTTATTAATTTGAAATTTCAAAAGTCATGATTTTAAGGCTGAATGAATAAATGAATTTTGAAATTAATCTAGATTTTTATTCTTCCTGGGTTAGAATCTCTTATTTTTGTCTTAGGTATTTTTTCTTTGAATCTTTATGGATACCGAAACAAACTTTGCATCCGGTTGATTTCTTGGTGTGATTTTGCAAAAAAAGAAAAAGATGCCACCAAATTCCGGCGTTGATTGCGTTATTTGAAGATACTTTTTTTTAACCTCGCTGTTGCTCACGGATTTGTACAAATAACTTTTTATTTTGATCCCTGTGTGACTTATTGCTTCCAAGCCCTATTTATAGTTGTATTTAATTTCAGCCCATTTAATGCGGCCAAAAATAGTAAATATTTGCGGGGAAAAAACAAACAAATGTATAAAATATTTGGTTTTTTTTTGTGTAGCACGCTTATAATGCATAAAAAACCTCTTGAGTATTCGTGGTCTGACCTTTTCGTTATTACCCCAAAAATATATATTTTTTTTTAATTTTTAAGGAAATTTTCGAGGGCCGAATGCATTTCTGGTGTAATTGGACGTGGAATTTTTAGGTGGATTTGGAAAAATTTTTAAAAATAAATTTAAATTGTGAAAATTTTTAAACTGAATTTGACAAAATTGTATAAAAGAAAATTTTAAAAATGAATGAAAATTTGCAAATTTAAATGGATTTGGCAAAATTATTAAAAATGTAAGCATTTCTAAGAATTTGAAAAATTTTCACGAAGGTCTGTGCACAAAAATGTGAAAATTTACAATGATTTTGCAAAATTCTCTTTAAAAAAAGTATCATAAAATTTCTACAATTTCTCATATCTTTAATTTTAAAATTCTTGGTTTTTTTTTATTAAATCTAAGCTTAAAATATGAACAGATTTTTCTTCCAGATTTTTATTTCCTCTGATTTTTAATGATTTTGTCTTAGTTTTAATTTTGAACCTAGTTTCTTAAAATACAAATGGATGCCTGGTGAAAAAGTTGCTTCAGGAGCAGGTGAATAATCCATTTTACTCGTAACTTGAATTATTTCATCTTCTGAAGTCGGACTCTTTGCTTTTTTTAGGTTCTGCCACTGTGTCTTCTTCAGATGTAACGTTTTGTTTATCCGATATTTTCTGGACAGTTTGGGCTGGACTTTAGGGCATCAAAAAGCCAAGCCAAGAAAAACAAGTGAGTAATAATAACTAAAGCTCCTATCACATTGTTTATTAGTTGTCCTTTTTTGTGTGGAATTTCCCAATGCGAGCGGAATCCTTTTTCTTTCTTTTTTTTGTAAGTTTGTATTGATATATTTTTATATTTCTGCAGATTTCTAATTAAATTAAAATTCCACCTGCCCAGAAACCATTTACTAAACCACACTTTTAAGAGCATGCATGCTCCTATGGGAATTTCCATGAAAATTAAAATTTCTCAATAATGGCTAAACATAAATTGACGGGGTTTGATTTTTTATGAAGGACAATTACATTT
>JAQIXP010003104.1:0-13672 GCA_034700285.1 Proteroiulus fuscus
ATGAGTCTGTTATAGAATGGAATTAGCTAATAGTCTACATTTATAACAATTTTATTGCTAGAATCATTAAATCAGTTAAAAGATTTTTGAAACGCACAAAATTGCATTTGTAATTTGTGCTTTTTTCAGTTCAAATTCTTTAAAGACGTGTGCTTCCTTACCCTTGAGATCATATAATACTAGTGGTCTGCACCTCATTTTAGCCATTTTATTTTCTTGCACTCAGGAGAAAATGTCCAGCCAACCCATTTAAAATTCTCACGATTTCCCTGAAAACTGATAAAATTTCCCGATATTTCTCTGATTTCCAGGTAGTGTGATCACCCTGCGATTACTTGGAAATTAACTTATTTTCCGATTCATAAGTTCGATAAACTGGCAAAATAGGAACTTTTGGTGAATTTTAACAAATTTTTGAGTGCTTTGGGGCAAAAAAGTCGCCTGCGGCGCCATTTTAGGTCAAGTTTTGCAATTGAAAGGGGGGGAGGGGGGGGCCGCCAAAATGAAGCTTTGCCCCGGTCTAAAAATGCCATAGCGCCGGCGCTGCAAAGTATACATATATAAAAAAAATTTCTTTGGAGAGGGAAAGCCTCGGGGAAGGCAATTCATTTTATATGACCAGTGATTGGTTCCAGGTAATCTGTATAAAAGTGTTTTTATAGCATGCATTTGGGAAAACAAGGAATTATATAGTTTCATAAATATGAGTACCGATTTATAGGCCTACTTTTTTACAACAACTAATAGACTTCACAAAACATTTAAGAAAATACTTAGAATTTTGTTTCGAATTAGAATATTGTTGAAACCACAAAATATAAATGTTATACAAGCCTCATGGATATTAATTAAAATTGTTAAACTATATTATTTATACAGTTATACATTAATTGTTTTTTTTATATAAAACATGCTTTATTTCGATTTTGCATTGCTTAATTATTGAACTAATTAAAATACATTAAAACATTTTCAAAGTCAGGTATTATATACTTATGACTACTAAGATGCACTCAGCACTTACACTTGTTAGTAGCCTACTATACAATAATGCAATTGTGATTTGTAAGGGACATCCGAATACAATATATATACAATGCAATATATGAGCTTTGTAACTAACAAATACCCATGCGTTTCATGTGCAACTATATATTCTTTGTTTTTTATTTTTGCTTGACTTAGGCCTATATATGCAATAAAGTGTAGTGTTGACTGCATGTAAATGTGAAATATATACTCGATTCGATATAAACATAATAAGTGGCTAAGTACAAATACAATTGTTTTGTAAATCTATACCCATAGTATGTGATACGGATGACTTCAGAACTCGGTATAGTGATAAAATAAATTTGCACTCAAGTATATATACATTTGCTTATGTTATGCTTCTAAAACATAAGTTTTAAAATTTCAAAGTAATGCATGTTTATTTATACTTAGTTATATAAGAGTTATGTATATGTTCAAAAGGATTTTAAGATAAACATAAATTGCCGATAGGACTTTTGTATAAATGGTCCCATGCTGCTTCCGAGGTCTTTGCCTTTTTTTAATTAAATATTAAATTTTATTAATGCTTAGATATTCGTTACATCATGTTACATTTAGTAACATAATTTTTATAAAATATACTAATTACTTGCATGGGAAAAAAATATGGAATGAATAAAATATTTGTAGGCCAATTATGATAATAATTAATCTGTATACAGGTAATGGTAGGCCTGCATATTTTTTGAAATGATTTACAAAGCATAACCACTATGACCGTTAATAATAAAAAAATAAAGTATATAAATTATTATTTTCCTCTTATATTTTGTGCAGTATAGTCCTTACATGAATTAGATGAAAAGTTCCATGTAAGATGGTAAATTATATTGCAGCATGCAATTATCATGAAATACTTAAGTCTGCATTCATTTAGGCCTATACTGCATACAGATTTATTTAAACGAGCACACTGAATTTATTTCTATAGCACAAACTTTTTTAAAGTTTACTAGCATTTTTTTTGGAATATTTTAGTATTGTTTTCAATCATTTTATGATATATATATATATATATATATATATGTGTGAATTTGTCAAAATTTTATACTTAAAGCATACTTTTACATTTGCCATTATTGCTGCAGGATGTTATTTCAATTCACTTTTTGTATTTATATCAGAGTTGTGATATAGTTTCAGCTTTTGCAACTGCAAAGTTACTTTATTGCATGCATGTACAATTATATATATGTGAAAAACACAGAGCATTACTCTCGCTCTCTTGATAAATTTAATCCTTGAGTCGATCCTACTATTCCTGCATTTGGACAAGCTTTCTATGCATTTGGTAGTCCATATTTTTAATTTTTTGCTTTTATATATTCAAATATTTAACATTTTAATTGAATTCTGTATTAGCTTTAGCCATTGATACATATTCCATTATAATTATAAAAGACTTCTAATGAATGCCAAGCTTTCGTATAAAATTATAAAGTTTATATGCTGCATAGCATCTTCATTATTGCTTCATATATGTTTTAACTGCATTAAAAGTAAAAGAAATTAAAAGGCTAGACCTAGGATAAATAAAACATGTGCACGCAAATATATATGTGCATTAATTATAACTAAGCTAATTCCTTAAGCTAATTCTTACCTCATGCGTAAATATTATTAATTGTGTATTTGTACAGTGAAACTTATTTGTATCCCTTGGGATGTTTATATTTCACTAAATCACTGCTACAAAAATATATAACTCGCTTTCATTTTGAATTGACTAAAAGCATAATATTTAATTAATTTGAAGTATAGGCCTATCTTGTATTTTTGCATATATCTTACCTTTATAAGATTATCTTACCAGTCAATCTTTTGTATCCAGTGCTTTTTTTACCAGTTTAGTGAATAATTTTTTATTATCAGAACCCATGCAGCTATATAGTTATCACCATGGAAGTGAAAATGAGTGGGAGGGGAGCTAGGGGATGACTAACCACATACTTACAATTTCTTTTTGGAGCTCTCATAAATACTTCATAGATATATTTTAAACTGAATTTATATATTTGTATGTTGTAAACATACGAATTCCTTTGTACTCTTATGATAATATCTGCCGAAATTGTGTGAATATTTACACTTGCTTTGGCTTGCCTAAACTAATTATGCATTTTTTTATATTGTGGAGGGGAAATAAAACAGCAATTATCAATATTTTTTATTAATTCTTCTAATACAAAATCCAAATAATTTACCATTATTTAAGCTCTTGTTCATGAAGATAATGAATCTCATTACAGCAGCATTCATTGCAAATTTTAATTATATCCTCTCATATTGTTTGCCTTTGAAAGCCTTCTATTCACGTTAAACTAAACATGAAAAAATAAAATGTAATGATTATGGGTAATTTCATTGTACAAATAAAGTTACCATCCTGCAGTTAAGTGATTGGATTTTTTAAATTGAAATTGGTTACATATATATGTATGCATAGGTCCTTGTGCATGCATTGTATGACTGTATGTGGAATTAAGCTTGATAGAAATTCAATCACGATGCATTGTCACAGTCGATGATCGTAAAAGGATTTTAAATGAATTTAGCTAATAGAATTGTTTCATTCGAATGGCATGTAGAAATAAATTTATTTATCTGCAATTTTCAGTTGCAAATTTGATGGTTGCTGCATAGTCCTCTTATTTGTTTAATTGAAAAGCATAAAGAAGCTTAGACCTGCAATCAGAACTCAAGCTTTCTTAAGTGTATATATACGTCTTTCTGGCTTCGTTTAGAACTTTGATAAGAATATTTTCTTACTTTACTATATAAAAACAATTTCCTAAAATTGGCTCGGTTGCCTTAAAAGGTTGCAAGTCGACAGTTAAAATTAAGCCTGCAATTAAATTTTTGGTTAATCTCTTCGTAATTGAAAGGCTATTTATTAGTGAACTCAAACTTTTGTTATTCTTCGATATTTCATCGAGTTTTAGAGTCTTTATAGATGAGTTTTAGAGTCTTTATAGATGAGTTTTAGATGTCCTATTATTTTTAGTGTTTTTTTAGATTCCTATTATATATGTTTGCCTGATATTTAGAGAATTTTTTTCTATGTTTCATTATTTTATGAATTTTTATTCATTTTGTGTTTTATTTCTATAAATCTCAAAACATTGAATTTGATTGATATATCAAAAATTAAATTTGGGAATATCATTTGTAAGCTGAACTCAACCTATAGATATATAGGAGATCTGGCTAACCAGGATAGGTACCTTAAGCAAAATCAATTTTTCATGTCAATATAATTTTCTTAAATTTTAAGTTACCCATTAATTTATAACATCGCCAAAAATGCTGTTAAAATATTATAATTTGGGGGGGGAAATATCTTATATATGAAATATGTATAATACGACGAAACGTCTATAATCTTCCTTATATTTACCCCCAACAGGCAATGAAAAGTTATCTTCCATCCTTCAAATAACAATGAGAAACCTAAGGTCAGCCCCCCCCCCACCTCCCCCTCAAGCCTCTCCAACGTAAATTTGCCATTGTTATGAAGGATTTAACCCATTTTCATTGACATTTGCAGAGCAATCATAATTTATTGATCTCTACCATTGCATATTCAGACTTGAAAAGCTAGATGCATGATTAGTTTTAGGTGCTATTTAGGGATTTAATAGGCTATTAAGAAAATGAAAGCCATTTTATGAAGCTTCTATTACATTTATTGTAAACTCTGTTGGGACCAAAGTTATGGTGGAATGAGTGCTAATGATTAGTTATGAAGTTAATGGCAATCGATTATCAATACAATTAGAGACACATTTACTTTCTCTTACCACGTGTCAAGACGTGTATTTTTGTTGACAAATAATCTAATTAAAACACGACTTTGCTGTTTGGGAAACTCCTTTTTCTGGTCAGGGGAAAATCAAAGGGCTATCAAAAAAGTGCTAGGCCTACTTGTCCACGTACATTTTGATGGTGAAAGTAATTGTGATGTTATTCTAGAATTGTGTAAAAATAGGATTATAGGGAAGGATGTGAAGATCCGAAATCATATTGGATAATCTAAGCAAATCCATTTAAGGGAAGTCCTACTTTAAAAGAAGTAAGTTGCAGGAGGAAGAGCATGAAAAATTAGGAAGGCATGACAATTGCAATTTGATTTGAGCCTATATATATATACCAATCATTAAATAAAATGTCCTGAATATATGGATTTGGTTGAAAATGCAAAGCCAAAATAGGCGCCATTTCACTGACAGCATGTAGCGCCCTCTACTGGATAAAAGGCATCAGCTAGTCATGAAACACGTAGACATGCATGTTCATGAGGGCGCCACCAACTTTCAGTGTCTGTTGAAATCTATATGGAAAAATGACGATGACATGTAGGCCTACTTAGCAAACCTTGTGACTTCTTCAATAAGGAAACTTTGCTGCAATTATTATTGTACAACATTTCATAGTGTGTGCAATTTAATTATTACTTGCTACAAGGTGGGACTTTCCCCTTAACTTTATGCATCAAAACATATTCCTAAATTTTCAAATCCGTTTTACGTATTCCAATGAGTTAATGTGTTTGCTATCGATTTGATACATTCCTTGAAATCCTTGGACATAACTCTGAAAAATTATCCAAGCAATTTTTTTACGCACAGGTTTTATGAAATCATTTTTGCACGTTTTTACTCAGATTTAAGGAATGAGTTGTTAACTTGTTTTTGGACGTGGCAGGCGTGAAAGAGGATTACCACAGTCCATTAATTTTGAATGTAGTCAATTTAGGCCATGTAGGGCATAATTTCTAGAAAATAATTTGTCTATAGCTGAAATGCATAGTAAAGAAAATTTTGATCCACTTTAAAGGCTGTTTTTTAAAAGTTACAGTAGTTTGTTTTTGCAAAAATTTCAGGAGAAAACCACGAAATCTTGGAATAATAAAATTTACTATTTTTAGTTTTTTGTGGTGCATTAAACAAAACTGCATGGTTTATATAAATTATATAAAAGAATTTTCAGAAGTGAAATGATTTTTAATGTTTCGTTTTCCATCTTATTTCGTAAGCAAAAAATGCCTTTTGGAATTTTCTCAAAACTTCTATTAAAGTTGTGATAGATTCCGTAAATATTGTGTTATGCATAGACGCACCTGTTTCGTTTTAACTTAAGTTCAAATATTTGCATTGATTTGCTTCCTGTCTACATGTAAAAGTTCTCCATAGAAAAAGTTGTAGATCTGTACACTCAAAAAAATTCATAAATGTTATACTAGGTTAGAGCCTGGTTTGAAACAAGAAAGAAAAATAGCCAACTTTATTGATTTATAATAATCCAACAAAGCCTTCTCAGTGGCAAGTTTTTGACCTCAAGCATGCAAGAACATTAAGTTTGACCCCCCAACTGCATTAAATGTGTATGAAAATTTCGTCAAAGTAAAACTATGGAAGGCAATTCGTCTTATTTTTCATTATTTCAATGTGAAATAATAAGATGTGCATAATGTATAGTTCAGGGCTTATTCATTATTCATTTACATAAATATTTAATTTTTTATTTATGTATTTTTAAGCTTTAACTAACTCTAGGCTAGCATGCTTATGAATTTCTTTCTGGTATTGCAAAGGGAAGAATTCGATAACCCAGCCCCTCTCTCCCCCCCACCACCCCCGTTTTTAGGTTGACCATCTATACTAACTATAAGGTAAACTGTTTCTTTTTTGAGAGATTCCCCCCTCTGTTTCCCCCCCCCCCTTCCTCCCAACAACAGTTTTAAAAATCAAGCCATTGCTTAAAACATTATTTTAGAAAATAGCATTGTATTTACTGGAGAATTAAAACATTAAAATTGTTTATGAAAGGGGATGATTTCTATGAAGCCAGATCACATGTTTACATTGCAGCTTTTTTTAAAACCTGCATTTTTAATTTAAATTTCCATCCATCCAGTCGCATTTTGGTATTTTTTGCCCGGATTAAATCGATCCTTTACAATCTAATGAAATTCATCCCATATCAGCCGCTTGTCTTCTCATATACTTCTTAGTAGAAGTTACATTTCTTCAGAAATACTGCATATAAATTTAACATTGGGTTGTTATCTATTGGCAGCTTGTTGGAAAGTATTCACATTGCACATTTGCCCTGAAAGTATATCTTTAAGATGACGATAATGCTCGTTTCCATAGTGATAGGTATCCTTAGCTCACATTTATGTGGTATATTATTATGGGTGACGTTTTTTTCTTGCTGTTCTTGTGTGCTTTCTTATGTAGATTTATAATTAGTAATTATTTTGTGATGAAGCAGATTTTCATATCGTTATAGTAAAAAGAAGTTCATCTCTCTTTAATCTACCATAGACGTGGGCCTATACAATATGCATTAACTCATTAGTCATGCTTTTGTATAAGTTTATTATTTTGCTTTTCATTAATCTCGTCTTTTTATCTTGATTTATGAAAAAGAAAGATTTTTCTTTTTGCTTCATCATTTCAATGGAATTGTCTATTTACTTCGTCTCTCTGAATTAATCTTTGAGGCTTAATAACAAATAACAAGCTTTTTATAGGACCACACCCAATCCTCAAATGTGCCTGGTTGCTTGTTTTTCTCTTACTAATACTATATTATCTTCATATAATTAATTCCAAGAACAGATTTTTACTTATTTTAACTCAGTGCTTAAAGGATATTCAAGATTTCTGCAATAAGTATTGCAATTTATGGCAGGCCGGGCTAGAACATATTATATATATATTTTTTAAATATCATAAAACGTCATATAAAAGTAGGGTTATTTAGGTTATTTGTTCAAAGCTTTATTTTTACTAGTCGTTTGTCATTAGCATTAGTAATTTAATTTTCAAGAAACTGATCATATTGAAGTTCTTATGACATGTGCTAACAGGGTTATAGCTACGAGATATAGTTATTTTAAAAATGTGTATGATTAGTTCACCTTCAAAATATTAATGAGGTTAGTTATGAAGACCTCAAACACTTAAAAAGTACCAGCCAGCGCCATCTATAAATTGTAAACTTCCATATTTGCTTTCATCTCATCCTTAAATAAAGATGTAATAGGTTTTTTTCCCTTGCATATACAATTATACTTCTTCTGTCTTGTGCTTTTCTCTGATAAGAATATTAACTATCTTGCCAACTTTTATATATTATTAATAATCGCCTAGTGCGTGTAATTCTAGGTTGTGTTTAAGATTAAGCCTAGTTTTATATATACAAGAGACAGAGTGGGTGCTTGAATTGATGTTAGAAAAGGAAACCACAGAGTGATTGCATGTGTTGAAATAATTACATGTCTTAAGTATATGAACATGAATATTCTCGCTATAATATATAACATATAGGACAAACATCCAGAAATAATCCCAGAAAGTAGATTATTAATTAAAAGTAGTACAACTTCTGTAAAAATTCACGCATTGACATTTTTCTGTTATATTATTTTCTCAACTTAGGCTAAAAGGTACAAATTTGGGAGGTAGAGGGCTAATGAATATTTTGAGAAGGTTTTAGTATTTTTAATTATTTTGATCTCAAGAATTAGGGCTTATAAAGTTGTGATAGATATGAAAATTGTGAAATATATTAAAAAGTACAATTAGTACATTATTCAAGAAAACCGTATAGGAGAAATTAAAAAGAAATGCTGTCTGCATGTATAATTATGACTCACCAATTTCTGCGGAAAGTGCATTTACTTATTATGGTGACTAATTTATGCAGAATTAATTAAATTTATGTTCTGCAGAAAGAACATTTCAGTATTAAGGTGAATATTTTATAGAGAATTAATTAAAGTTATGTTCTGCAGAAAGTGCATTTCAGTATTAGGCCGGGTACACACGAGCGACGTTTGGACGCAGGATGCGGCGTTTATTTACCGCGCGTCTTCAAAATACATGGGGTGCACTGGAGCGATGCACAAGTGTGCATGTGCATCGCTCCATTGCATCCCATGTATCTAATAAGGTGACAATAGTTTCTGCAGAATTGATTAAATTTATGTCCACAACCGAACTCTGACACTAAAATAGTTGAATAAATTAGTTAAATTAAAACTAAAGTTGTTAAATAAAATTAAAAGCAGTACGCGTACCATGCAGTGAAACGAAATTCCACAATGAATTGCAGAAAAACTGGAAAAACCACAATTTATACTAAACGTCAGAAAAGATATATATGGAGAAACTGCCCTTACACTTTTTGCTTTGAAAATGGCAGTTATCGTGGTTAAAAACTGCAGTTTTTGCAGACTTTGTTTTTTTTTGTGATTAAAACTGCAGTTGCACTTCAAAAAGTCAGCCATTTTACTTCAGAAAAATTGCTTTTTATAACCATTGCATTTTTAACGTTTTATAAAAGAGTTTTTCTCACTACATTTCGACAGTTTTATCACAGGTTGTTTCAAATTGAAATGGCTTTTCTTCACTTTCACATCAGAAGAAACTACAGAAAATCTACAATTTTTTTTAGCAATTCATGGTGGAATTTATTTTGCTCTAGGGTAGATAAAGTGTGATAGATTGAAATAAATGCGATTTCATAGATCAGGTGGTGGGAGCAAAAAAGAAACCCAACTTTTTTTCAAGTTTAATTTTAAAAAATGCCTAGATCCTGGACCCCTTATCCCCTATAAAGAAATCTGGATCCACCCCTGTAATTATGTAGCAGTTAATCGCAATATTCATAGAAAAACAATATATATAGGCCAGCTGATAGAAAAATTGAATCAACACAGTTTTCATTTTAAAGATGGAAATAAACTAAAAAAAAAAAACTAATTTGGTTTTTCTCCCAAGCAGCATAATATGCCCACCCATATGCTTACAATTTAATATAGACATCTATTTCTGCTGCAGAGAATGTATTTTAAAATTAGGAAGAGTTTTTGCAGAAATATTTACATTTGCAATCATTCTGTAGAATTGTAAACTACTTAATATTTTTTTTGCTTATAAACATAGTTGGCTTTGTATTAAATCATGATTAACCCTTTAGCAAGGGACCCTCTGGGTTTTTTTTCAAATTATAATTTTTGCAGACGTGGTCCTGAGTCCTGACCCCGTGAACCTCACCCTGGATCCGCCATAATGTTTGCTATTTAATTATATATATAATGGTAAACTAGTGCATTATAAAACTTTGTAGCATAATGTAAAAATTCAGTAAAATAAGCAACTTGTGAAATGAGAACTTGTGAAAGCAGGTATACCCTCTGTCACACTGCTGGGCTTTTTTAACTTTGTTTTTCTGCTTGCTTTAAGTGAGCCCTTAAGGTAACCAGTCTTTCTCGCCAATTTGTTCTTCCACTCAACTTATATACATACAGGGTGATCAAAAGTATGTTCAAATTCATTGCAAACTGGATCTTCCCATGCACTTATTGAAGTTCATAAGTTCTATGTCATTTATAGTGCATGCAAAAAACTTGATATAAAATAGTGCCAATGATTTTTCTATCACTGCACATTATTATGAAATCCAAAAGGAAATTGGGATTCACAAAAAAAAGCATTGGATGCAGGCACCTCTTATAGTGATATAATCCTCGTTACCATCTTGACCGTACATGTAAGAAGTAAAAGATTTGATAATGTCAAATAGGTCCTCAGTATGAGTGTCATAAAATAATGAAACATTAAAGGCATAGAGACTTGCTAGCAGCAAGATACGTACACGAAAAGGTCAGGCTATATAATCAAACTTTTGGACCGTGGCATTTTCGCCTGGATGAATTCCAGAGGTTTTTTTGTTCAATTTCTCTCAGGATTCCGATAAAAAAATCCTATTTTGGGCAATCTGCTTGCGATCTACTCGCCATATAGCTTGCAATTAAAATCTTATCTGTATGGCGTACGTGTTTGTGAAGGTCCATTTCCATTTGCTATTGGCCATATGACATGCTCGTCTAGGTTTGTCAATCTCGTTTCGTTTTCGCTCGTTTTTGGAAGTTATAGACCCATTAAAAGTTTGCCGCTAATGACATTTTTTCATGTTTGATTTCAATGTGGTCTTAATTGTAAGTCCTATCAAATTAATTGGTTACTTTCCATAGTCATGTTCGGTCACCACACACCTGTTACTATATTGCTAAATGCCATCATTGATTTTTGCTTTTGCAAGTAAGGGTACACAAAATGACCAGGCTAGCTGCATTTAACCAAGGAAATGCATTAGATTAATAGGATTATCAAGAACAGCTCACACTTTCAACATAGGATTGCTTTTGTGGTCATTAACTAACTGCGGATGACTTATTTTCAACTTCCTTTGATCATTCGGATTCTGTCTTCTGGCAAAAGGAGCAATGTTGCTTCCTTATGATTAATTCAATTAGTAGGCCTAATGATTATTATCTATAATACCCCAGTTAACTTATAGAAGCAACAGCAACAACAACAAAGAAACTTAAAAAAGTTTTTTCTTCATTTTTTAGGTCAGTTTCTTCTCTACTAGCCCGGAATTAAGCAACAAGCAAAGATTTGAATATTTTACCAGAACTATACCAGCAGATAATTACCAAGTTCAAGCCATGATTGAAATTGTGAAGAGAATGCATTGGACGTACATTTCGGTTATATACGAGGAATCGAATTATGGAATCAAGGTAATCAGCACTTTTTTATACTTTTGTATAAATTTGGGATTCTTGTATTGGGGCCCAAGATTTGTTTTAAGTCCATGCAGGTTCAGCGCACTGATACTGAATACTCGTTATATAAATGTTAGCTGAATAGCAACTTGTGAAATTAACGAAATGCATGGCATTTTCCTTTACCATGGTAACGTCAAATATATTACAGATGCTAGTTCACCATTTTAAATTATTTTTGTTTCCCAGACTTCCAATTCAAATTATTATTAATATTTAATAATAATTCTATTATATAGTATTTTGATATATATTTTGATTAATAAATTACAATGGCTCTTATACCTTCACAAATTGCTGCCAACAGTTCATTAACTGTACCTTAATTAAAAAGTATAGTAATGAAAATAATCAGCCCAGGAGGGCCCTCATTGTGTTGACCTCCTATGACGTCAGCAATAGTGTATAATAGAAACCATGCAGTGGCTTTCCTCTATAAACTAATACATTATAATAATTAATTATTTGTTGTATACGTAATCTTGCTATTTATAGGCTTTTTTAATTAAATCAGCCTCAGTTTGAGTTGAGTTTTTTATTTATTGTAAATTAGAATTTATGCAGTCTTGGTTTTCAATATCATTTTCTACCAAAACCTAGTAAATCCTTGTGTATTTTCTCAGAATTTTGGTTCTAGTCCCAATTCACTGACTATGCTAAAGTTAACGGCCTATTATGTTTGTTTGTAATTTGGAAATGTATTCCCATTGCATGTACCTATCATTATTAACATTTCGTATTATCTTAAAATTACTAGAAATATCTTATCTAAATAGTTTTGTTTTTAAGATTGAAAAGATCTGGTATAAGATAATGCATATCTGAGCTCGCGAATTCTATTTTTAATTAATGAATGCAGTATACAGCCATATTAAAAACACTAAGTTGCATGTTTCAACTCTCTCATGTTATCTCAATTGATAGTTTTGGTTAATTGATATTATTATGAAAACAATTACAGCATTTCTTGCAATTTTGTCTTTTTTTTGTAGTTTACTATATACTTTTCTATCAGATGGCTTGGTGTATTACCGTTTAAAGGCAGGTGTAATTATAGACTATAAAGGAGGAATAGACTGAGCAGTTCTGTAAACTTTTAACTGTTACTTGGACTAAATGGAAAGTAAAGTTAATTAACCGAGGATGCAATACTTATAGGTCCAGGTCGAGCAATTTGGAATGGGCGAATTAAGAAATAAATGGAAGTTGCTGATAGAGTTAGGCACATCAGTAAAACGCCCATCCAATTGGTGTTGGCTATTTTTATCATTTATAGCCGCTGATAGGCACGATAAAAGCCACAAATGTTTTAATTGTATCATATGCTGCTTGAATGGAGTCTATAGTGCTTTTGGAAGCGCAGGCAGTTTTTTCCTTAATTAGGCCCTACTTCAACTTTTATAGGCCTCATGCCATGTAATGAAAAGAGCAAGCAATTCTCGCGTTAAAAACCATTTTCTCAATATGCTATTGAACGGAACATGATTAAAACGTTAATTTTTAATAAAACATTTTGATTTAAATAGTTCATGGTGCATGGACAAATTATTTGTGGGATAATTCAGAAATAAAAGATGTGATTATAAGAAAACTCTTGACATTAAAGGGAAAGTCCCACCTCATTACAAGTAATGTTTAAGTTGTGTACACATTTGCAGGGCTGTAGCTGTCGGGGGGGCAGGGGGGGCGGCTGCCCTCCCAGACTCAATCAGAGGGGGCAGTAAAATGCCAGTCTCCCTCCTTCCCCCTTGAAATTTTTGGAGTAATACTATAGATAAAGTGGCAAAATTTGTGATTATTTTAACCTATTTTTGAGTATTTTTTGAGTAAAAAATTCGCCTGTGGCGCCATTTAGTGTCAATTTTTGCAGTTATGTACCAAAGCCTTCAAATTTTTGCCTACAAGCTTTATTTTGAAAAAAAAAATGTTGTGAGGTGGTCCCCACCCCCCACCCCCCCCCCAACCCAAAAA
>JAQIXP010003105.1:0-13667 GCA_034700285.1 Proteroiulus fuscus
TTGGCTCATTTTGAGTGGTTTTGAGCAAAAAAGTCGCCTGCGGCGCAATTTTCTGTTATTTTTTGGTGCTTGCTTGCGTATATCCGTCTATCTCTGTAAAAACCCTAATTTTTTATTGATTTTGTGGGCATAGCAAATCATCTTATGTGGACCCAAATCTTCATGAACGAACAAAGTTGGGGCCGGTCTAAGGTATTTGCCCGGTAACATTTTTGCGCTGCGTCCAACCCTGATTTCTTTTGGCTTGCTTTTTTACGCTAAAACATCTTTTTTATTATTTTTATGGGAGGATGGTTTCGTTTTGGAGGAGGAGGATTCTTGCACCATTAACTGGTGCAGAAAAATTTTACCTTCTAGCATGATGTTATATATAGTATTCTTTCTCCGTGATTAAACATAAGGAAAGCATACTTTTATGCTATTTTCTGGTTTAAATCAATGTTAATTTTTCATTAAAATATTCATGAATCATGCGACAATAATTCATTTTTATTCTTTGATTTAATTCAGTGGTTTAAAAAATTAGTATGATTTAAGTCCACCTTGAATATGTATAATATGCTCGTGTTAGTAAATATTGGAAATTAATGTTATTTCCAACAAGTGCATATAGTAACTATTTCTAGATAATTATGTTCACAATTATTTTTAAGTTGGTTACTATGCGATTTGATCTTACGAACATATATGATCATGCCAGTAATAATTGTTATTGACGTCATATCTTGGGTCTTTTTAAGCATGTGTATATATATATGATATAATGGCAGGGTGTCTGGCCGTCTGGAAAACCTGGAAACCCTGGAAATGTTAGGCAAAATCAGTAGGGTCTAGAAACGTCAGGGAAATTTAATCTGTGTCTGAAAAATCTAAATAAAATGGAAAATTGGATACTATTGCTAATTTTTTAGCCCATTTTTCAGTGTTTTTGAGCAAAAATTGTTTTATTAGTTTTATAATTATTAGTTTAAATTCTAAATCATTGTTTTAAATCGTGACAAAGCTTAATCAGTACTTTACATTTTGATATAATAATGAGTTTAAACTAATGATTTACAGCTTTTCAAAATCATATTAATAATTTGCCATGATTTTAAACCAATGATTTACAGCATTTCAAATTCATATTAATAAGTTTTCATGATTTAAACCAATGTACATCATACTTTAAATTAAATTTAACAGCTTTAATATTAACATGATTTGAATCATGCTTCAAAGGATTTTAATCAATGATTTTCCAGAGTTTTCAATGAACATATATATACAAATAAAAACGTATAAGCTTTTATATATCCCTTGTAGAATACTTCCTTATACTTTTTAAAAAGCACCTTTATACCTTTAGTTAAAATTATTGAACTGAATTTTAAATGGCCAATTACCTTCGCCCCTTACTCCCACATCTATGCGGTATACATGAATAGTTAATTAATCCAAGCTTGTCTTGGCAGGAAGATGGATTATACGCATTTTAAAACCAGCTTTGCTATTTCCTGCATTTGAAATTTAGGCCTCATAATTGAGTTTTCTGTATGGAAGTTTGTTCGAAGCACTCAGAGGGGGCCTTCGAAAAACAAGATAAATTACATTTTTATTTTAAACAATTGAGTTTATATACTGAAATCTACGCAGGAGGGCTCTGGTAATGAAATTTGTAATGGATCTAGTTCATCTTTTTTTCCCCTGTGATGTAACCGAGGTGATACAGGGTACATTCTCTCTAAGCATATTCTCGCAAGTTTAAAAAGAAAAGATTTCAAAAGAAATCCTGTCTTATCTTATTGGACATTATAAGGTAGTCTGATATCTCGCAGTGCATTTGTAGCTGACACGTGTCAAATTGTGCTTGTCATAATTTTGACTGGAATTTTGTTGGCACGTTTATATGCCATCATCACAGCTGCATCACAGACAGGGGTTTTTAACTATACTTTAAAATCCATAACTAGTCAAAGAAGGAGAGATTAATAAAATTACTGCAAATGAATATCGGTAATGAATATAATTTTTGTTTTATTAGAAGTCAAGGCATGTACACAGTGTGCATATATATGTAGGTTATAGTAGATACATTTGAAAACTTGATCCTTTATAATAATTTTTTACCGTGCTTTTGCATTGTCTGTATTATAATATTTTATTTAGAAAAAAATATATATATTTGCAGTTATATATAGAATATTTTGAATAATGCTATATATATATATACAATTATGTACTTTTTATTTTTATTTTAGTATTACTATAACATGCACTTTACCTGATTATCCATAAAAATAACTTTAAAAATTAAAAGCTGAGATCAAAAACCACATGAGTCAAGATTTCTAGTTTTGAGAAAAATGCATTTAGAGAAAATTTATCCAGATTTATTGCATTAAAATTAGTTATTTTAAAATTCTGAATCTATAGTTTTTAAGATAGAAACTTGTGCTTTGGTAAGCACCTTCACATTTTGGTTACATTGAATTAAGGAAAGATACTTGTTTTGAGTCCACTTAATCCCTATATCCCTATACCCAAATTTAGGTACTTAATACCCTATACCATGCAAACTTTTGCACAAAGTGATCCTGGCATTTTTCATCTTCACTGGTCAAAATGAGCAACTTTTTCTCATCTTATACCCCAATTTTTAATTTATTTAGTGGATAGAACTATTTTTTAGCTAAAATTTGTAGGCTATGTAAATGTCTCATTTTCAGCAACATTTTTCAGCAACATTTTTTCCATTGTTCTTGGATAACTTTTCAGAAATATTCTTGGAAGAACTTTATATATATATTACGAAAACGATTTTCTTGATTAAACTTCAGCATTTTTAGCGAAGATTAACGGTTTTATATAATATATGTATAGCATTTCTAGAATTGACTATAGCTTTTTAAAAGTAAGCAATAAATGAAACCTATACTCACCAAAACTAACCTATAGTTGAAATCTTTAGGCAAAAATATCAATTTGGCACCAAAACCAATACTATCAACTATATCAGGGTGTCTGGCCGTCTGGAAAACCTGGAAATGTCATGGAAATCAGTAGTGTCTGGAAATGTCATGGAAATTTAATCTGTGTCTGGAAAATCCAAATAAAATCTAAATAAAGTGGAAAATTAGGCACTATTGGTGGTTTTTAGCCCATTTTTGAGCAAAAAAGGTCGCCTGCGGCGCCATTTTTTGTCATTTTTTTTGCAGTAAAGTACAAAGGCCTTCAAATTTTTGCCTGCAGGCCATGAAAAATATTTTTGATTTGGAAAAAAAAATGGAATTTGTAGGTGCGGCCCAGGGTAGTTGCCAAATATTGCAGTTTTAATTGCATATGTCATAAAGGTTAGTGAGTTTAAAATCACTTTCATTTGGTCTGGAAATTTGTAAAAAAATTGTCTGGAAAACCTGGAAATGTCATGGAAATTTGTTACTGGATTTGGCCAGACACCCTGCTATATGTAGTTCTTGAGTATAAGCAAAATTAGCCAAGTTATATGTTTATCATAATTTCAAAAATGCATGGTTGATATCAATAATTTAGCTGCAAAGCACAATTGTGTTGGTAGAAAGGTTTTTAAGAGTGATTTTCCCCTTTAAGGTAAAAATAACCTCGGTTTTCTGTTATTTATCTTTGGTGGCTTATATAAAAATTATGTTAAGTGAATCACCCGCATCGTTGCAGGCTCCATTCAAGATGGCAGATTGAGTAATAATATCGAAAACGTGATGCTTTCACGACCTGATTTTGATCTCCAAAAGAACATTTATCTTGTTTTAATGCCAGTATATTCAACTGTAATTTCTTGCAGGCGTTAAGGTTTACCATATAATAGAGTCCGTGTCCATTATCAGACAGACCAGCACAACATAAACTCATTTTGGACACTAAAAATCATGAGCCAATAAGACATGAAATATTGTCAATTATCAACCATTTGGAGAAAAATAATAGTCTATTTTATACCACAGTTAGGGCGATAAATGAGACTTACTGCAAAATTTATTGTTTTGAAACATTAAAAAAAAATAAAAATAAAACATTTGTAAAAGTTATATTCGTTTTAGGATGAGACAAGTTGAAAGTATATACATTTATTTATTTTTGTTTACCAGGTTTAGCAACATTATATATTGCATAAGCACTAAAAATTTATTATTGAGCAAGAAATGGTTTACAGTTATTGCAGCGATATAACTCTCATCACATTTATCAGTGATAGTACGTAGTAGTGTTAATCAGTATAGTTCTCTATATAAACTCACAAATATATATGACATTTATGAATATACTACTGTAGTATTTATAGAGAGTAGATCCTAAGGAATTTCAAACGTATAAATCTCAAATAATTTGTGTCAACCCAGCCTGTTTTATGATCATTTTTAGCCCACATTTCTAGCAGCTTTGTCAACAAAATATTTGAATTAGGTACGTCATTTATGTATTTTAGTATAGTTGTGAAAAATTTTCACGAATTCCACAAATGTGGCGCCTGGACAACATCAGTTCGGTTGATATATTATTTTTCAAAAATATGTTTAAAAAATCAGTACAAACAATAATCAGCAAATTTTCGAAATAAGCAAACAAAAAAATGGTGGCGTTAGTGCTTAAAGTCTATTGGAAAAATGTTTGCAGTCCATTATATGAATTGCAATTTTTTATTTGTTGGAAATTAATCTATATAATGGTTATTGTACGTGCAGAATATTTATTATGTTATTTTTTTTTCCACTTGCATTTAAATGAAATTGATTTCAGATAATCAATTTTAGCCACTGCACGTGTACTTATATAGGTAGAAATATAAAAGTGTGATCAATGAGTATATATATGATAGAGGCCTACCGTTTTTTATGTTAATGTAAAAGAAATTGAAATATGGAGGCGCGTAAACACTTCAACGTGTCATAAATAATTGCACCCCAGAGACACGTCATGAATATTTCATAACAATCATTTTAAGCTGAAAAATTGATTTATAAAAATAAGAAAATGGGAAGGAAATTGAATTTCAAGAATTATCTTCAAGTTATTGAACGAAAAAATTTGTAAAGGTTTAGGGATAATTTTCAGCTATAGCATTGCATTGTATAAATACTAATTGAAAATTAGCATTCTTATATGTATATATATATGATAAGGGCTACCATTTAAATAACTTGTAAATTGCATATTTGCCATTAAGTCTTTTGTATGTAAAACATTTATATTTCTTTTCAAATCTGCTGTTGATTTCCAGAACCTATTTAGTTAACCTATGGGTAGGCCATATTGTTTCTAAATTTTACAAACGTTTTTTCCCTGAATAATGCTTTTTCTAGTATGATTCTAAATACTATAGGATGTATAATGATGACATGTTTGTAGAATGGGAAAACAAGGAAATGCCTTGGTTTCCTCATTTTTGCATAAAATCTGACTTTAATGTAAAGAATTCTTAAACCTTGCATTTTGCTCAAAAGTAAATAAGAAATGTTTCCTGTATCAGAATTGGAAAAAGAATCGCATATGCAAATAACATCCTTGCTAACAAGAAAGTACAAAAAAAATCAATAAGTTCGGCATATTGCCTTTGGTCCTCATATAATAGGGACTTTGCGCCACACAACAAAAGTTGATAAAACTTACAAAAGTATAACATACAACGAAAGTTACAAACTAAAATATCAAAGTGCATTTTATTCATAAAATGATGAAACTTGAGGTAATAACAGCTAGGAAACTAATTTTAAAGTAATTTCAATTTATTTATTTATAATATTAGAATTGGATTGCTGCCAACTACTTTAAACATTCGTTGTTAATTAAACTTTTGTAATTTTTTCCAACTTTTGTTGTATGGCGCAAAGTCCCTAATAACAAAAAACTTTTTACAAAAAAATATAAAAAATCGATAGGAAATACATTCTGATTTCCAATTCTGCAATGTGGTCGTTCGTTGCTTAGTACAGGAGCTGTATATTATTATTATTATTTTTATTTTGTTATATTATTTTGTATAAGACTTTGATATATGCTGAACTGCATGTATTGAATTTTCAATATCATACTATATATCACAAACAAATGTGGTGCTGGCCTATAGTTTTTTGCAATATTTTATTTTCATGTTAGGGCCTACTTATGGCACTTTGATGGTGTTGAATGTAAAGTTCTGCATGCAAACTTAGACCTGCAAGTTTTCATTGTATACAGGGTGATCAGATGGAACTAATCCAAAGTAAAACATGTGTATGATGTATCTTGGAAAGTATTTCAAATGGACAGTCCCACTTTGAAACAAGTTGATTTTAGGAAAAAGAGCATGAAAAATTAGGATAGACAGGGAAATTACAATTGGATTTGAGCCTACTAATCATTAGATAAATTGTCTTGAATACATGGATTTGGATGAAAATAAAAAACCCAAATTAATTGGGGCTATTTCACTGACACTGTGTAGCGCTTTCTATCGGATAAAAGGCATCAGCTCCTTAGACATACACGTCCTAAAGGGCGCCACCGAATGGTACTGCTTGTTGAAAGCTAAGGAAAAATGGTGCCTATATTGTATTTTGTAAACATACTGTAGTAATTTCTTCAATATGGAAGCTTTGCTGCAATTATTATTGCCACAGACATTCATGTGAGTACAATTTAAAAATTATTTTTTCCAAAATGGGATTTTCCCTTTAATATATACACCACTAATTTGTGCCATTTCCAAATTTTTATATACAGCTAGCAATGTAAAAAATAAAAATCTTAAATAGAATGGGTATACATTAGTATTAAAGATAAGTCTCATTTTCTGAGATTTTACGACTCAGGTATTTCTGAAATCAGGCAATATGGCACTGTCCATGTTTTATTTAAAAATTGTGATTTCTCATTACTGCTAAGTTTAATTGCAAAATTATTTTTTTATTTCGACTTTTTGTTCTAATGATTAGAATTTAAAAAGCATTTGTCATGAAGTGTGACGTCCCTTTTAAATTATATAGTCCGGAATAAGACTTGGCACCACAATTCTTTCCCACAATTTTTTTGTGATAGGTTGCACCTGTATAGCCATCATTTGGGAGGTCAAGAACCTGACATGAAAGGCTTTCAATGTTATAAATAAACTATTACTGAAATTTCGTAACCATGAGCGTGCTACACCCTTCCAATTACCTGGAATTACTGTTTAAGCCACTTTTTCTAGTATCAATATTTGTATAAAATGTGGATTTTTAGTTTATTGGCCTGCAATTTAGAATAATTACTATCCTGTCAAGCAAACATGCGACCATAATGAACTTCATGTCAATATATAGTTAACAATCAATGTTTATTGCTTAACTTTTAAGTAAATAACTAGGATTATCCACCACACCTCTATTGATTTGAAATAGTTGAACTTTATTTATTTTCACCATGGATCTGGAGAAGTAAAGTAACTTCGTAACCAATACAGAATTTCAATCAAATTTTACAAGCAGTTCTGCGTTAAACCAGCTTACGCATTTTATTATCAAGTTTGATGGCCATAATCAATGCCAATATTTTCCACTCAATTGTTTGCTCATATTATCTTTTATTACTTAAATGCTAATTTATGTTTCCATTTTAATATCCAGCTGTTCATATAAGCTCACATTGGAGAACAGCAGCACGCACAAGAGCCATTGTTGCCAAAATGAAATCAAAACTTATTATAGCAAAAGGCAGAATTTATTTTAACGTGCAGGAAACAATTTTCCATGTTAATAACTTTAATAGCTCTTTAGACTCACGTTTTGAGAAATTAATATTTCTCCTATATGTACCATTATAGGATTTCGGTGAACAGAACATGGGACTTAGTTTGGAAAACTCGAGGTTGTTTCCCATTTTTGGGCTTAATTCTAACACGCATTTTCCTCTCGCCAAATTTGCAATAAAATTTATGGGAATGTATGATCGAGATAAACTCTTGAATTTGGGCATTAAGGATCCCTAAGGGACCACTCTTGAGATACTCATTTTGGTACCAACAGGGTTGAATTGGAACATTTTTGAAACTTGCAATGATTCTCGTATTTTAAAACTAGAAAATACTGAAAATAGGAATTGTAAATGTTTATATAATGCAGAGAAAGTTAACATTGGACATAATTAACTTACTTGGTTATATACTGTTAATTAACAATGCTATTACCAATGGGCCTTTCCAGTCATATGGTTTTAACAGTGTTTGATTGGAAGTCACCAATTCCAAGGAAAATATGTAGATTTACGTTATGCAAATATTTATTTTTGTCATAAATTCCTGCAGCATTTTTTTTCTGCTTCCACAAGACTATTGAACCTAATAAACTGGTTTTATTAATATTTTTTTCCCAAAGGTTTATTTGAATGTTTTTGCATTTGAGCAAAGTTGGTGCAATTCAGTTAAACTTGTGTAAACTTCTTTTCTGTTTTTGCTCGTTATGCATTAGACAATCAGTCTACATGCGGGTTTTTGCTCAATAAGAACTACAATATTTTTTGTAATATTTATTAAGTTAATTAATTCAAGTATGACGCTCATGTGCATACTGACAAAATGCAAATGCCTTTATATTATATTTTCCAATCCTTGGTTTATAGTGCCTAATGACTAAACGCTGCATTGTAGTACTTTCAACAACAGAAGTCATTTGCAATTGGAATTTTAAAATTTGGCTGGCGATAGTAAAAATGTTCATCAAAGTTGACATTGAGGGCACCTCGATGCTATTTGGATCACTGTAGCACTAAAGTGTGTATATGATATAGATATTCGGCTGACTTACATTAGTGCATGTACGTGTAAATGCAGTTTAAACATGGTTTACAATAAAACGCTCTTTGAGTTGTACTTATAGCATTCCTGTTGAAAATGTGGCGTTGGGCATTCTTCCCATTGTGAGGCCATTCCTCTTGCAGAATCCATTTAGATTTTTTGAAAAGAAAAACAAACTGCTCAAACAGAAATGACAACAGCAATTTAAATGCAGGAATTCGTGTCATGTCAGGTTTACTATATAAAGCAAACAATTTAATACAGTCAAACGTGCGTGGTTGCATTAGGCCTATACTGACAATAATTTAGTGAATGTGAGAAGAGGAGAGACAGCTATAGTATTATGTTATTGCGGTATTGGCTGAGCACATGTTGTTTTAGTTTTAATTTTATAGCTGGGGTGGATCACTTGATTTAAAAAAAAATATTGTTTATTAAAATAAAAAAATGAAAAATTTGTAGTTGTTCTGACAGTCTGGATGAAAGTTCTGACACTGGGTTCGTTATCCAAGGTATCGCCCATTATAGACTGCTCAATCTTAGCATGCTCATAATGGTTGCCAAAAAGTCTTCCAAAAAATTTTGTTCTAGAATATTTTAAACAATTTCAGAAATTTCATAACTATAATGTGCTGCTTGATATCATAACAATGCAATGTGTCCCACGTGACATTTTCAATTTAACTTTAATTAAAAAGATTATGAAAACGTTGAATCCACAATCTGTAAATGAAAATAATACACAAATTCTTGTGCTTTGGCTAATTACCATTTATTTTAATGGGTTTAAATACATGTAGTTTAAAATACCTGAAGTCAAACAAATTATAGTAATGCTAATAACAAAATGTTCTGATTGGACTGATTTCTATGCAAATGGATCAAAGTATTTTAGAACATTAAGATGGCTATACTTTTTAAAATTATCAAGTTTTAATTGTAACTTAATCAATTAGGCTACAATTAATTAAAATGTAAATTTCAAACGAATTTATGTTTCAACCGCGAAGCCGGTACTTGCTTGGAATTTCCTGCACGTTCCATTGCAATACGTTCAAAGCCTTTTCATCGTAGTTAGAATGGTTATATCCGGGATACAGATCATTTATGTCCCGACCTCTGGAGAGTTTATCAGCAGCAGAAAACTCCGTATCACCTTTGTCTGAATATTTACAATTGCCATTGCAGTCTGTCATCAGTTTTTGTACACGCGCCCAAAACAAGGCATCGTCATTAGGCCTATCTGGTATGCTTCTGCTGCGATTGAACTTACTGTTGTCAACTTTAATAGTAACCTCATCGTCCATCTTAAATTTTTCCTGTATCTTCATTATGTCTTGGGCGAAGAGCTTGAGTGCAATAAATGCATTTGCTGTCTCAAACTTATCCGGTTGCTGAATGCTTGGGAATGTCAGGTAGTCTGTCCAGTCGAGCGAGTAATGGTATACAGTTTTATTCTGATGGCAAATCAGAAGCCCGCCACCACGCTTTGGAGTGGCGTCAACTGCCATCACGATGGCCCTTGTATCCTGGGGCAGATACGACCGCTGGGATACGGGGAAAATCCTGGTAGGTCGTGGGCCGGTCGGGGACTGATCCGGCGGGTCGGGCGACATGTTTGCGGTTGTAGTTCCAAAAAGTTGGCTCAGGCCGTAAGCAATTCCTCCAATTGCCAATCCTATGGTGGCCACGGCCGTAGCACCAGCAGCCACATCATCCCAATCTGATTATAATAAATTTCAGAATTAAAACTGGTGAATGTTTGAATGGGCTACTACTGGAATTACAGTAGCCTGCCTAAATATGAGCCGTATTATTAAAGATATTAACGTCAAAATATATCAGTATCAAGAACGTCTTGTCTTACTTATTTCGTCTTCTTCAGCTTTCTCCTGTGGTTTCTTTCCGTCTCGTCTGTTGTCCATGTTTGAAGTAAACCTTGAAAGTCAAATAGCTCTCCTCACTAAAGAAATAAATATGTGCTTATTATAGCCGTACAGATTTGTAACGTAGTTGATAAATGCGCAGTATTATAAAATGCTTATAGCTTATATATCATGTCAGGCTCTAATGATTAGTAGAATTCAACACTTATCAAATAATTATTCAACACGATAACGGGGCGTTTTCCCTTATAGATTTCAAACAGGGAAAATTCCCTGCTGAGATTTGCTATTTTTAAACAGGGGAGTTCCCTGCTGAAATTTGGGTTTGAGACCTTGATAAAGCCTATTTTACTGGGTGTCCGTGATCTTGCATTTCTTCAGTTACAACTTTTGTTGAAGATACTGCTGAATGGTATTTGTTATATTTTCATAGTATGGCTCGTAAAATGAGTGCTTATATGAGTTATGACCAGTGTTTGAATAAGTTATGAGTGTTTCAAGTAGTGAACATGTGCTAATTTAAGTTTGTGAAATTATAAAATTTGTCCTGGTTTGAAGGTAAATTAGAGTTGAAATATTTTCTTTGCATTAGTACGGTACTCATGCAGGATTTAATGTGGATTACAGATATTAATTCTGTCTGAACTAGAGTAATGGTCATTGCTGAGTCTAGAATTACCAAGTATTAATTATTTGCCTGCAGCATGAAAGACATATTTTTAAACTATTATCTCCATAACTTTCTCAAAACAAGGTATATGCTCGTAGGCTATTTTATAAAATTATCAATATATGAACTACCAAAATTAATACTGTTATTAAATGGCTCATCCATGTAATTATTTTTTAAATCATGATTTTAATTTATACAAAAGCATGATTTTTAGAAACCCTGCAATTGTAACATGAATGCAAAAGTGGGACTTAATTCGAATATCAGAAGTCAGCAATGTCGTTGGTGTTTTGTGAATAATTGTCAGCACGACCCATGCTTATCTGTAATTCCAGCAGCTTGTTAGCATTGTATGATGGCAATCGAAAACCAAAACAGAAACTAATATGCACAAGCAAATATCCAGAAACACGTCTTCAAACTATGTGTCTTACAACAGAACTTTTTTAAAGCATATAACAACAGCAATTAAAACGGCAGGAATTCGTGTCATGTCAGGTTTACTATATAAAGCAAACAATTGAATACAGCCAAACGTGCGTAGTTGCATTAGGCCTATTGACAATAATTTAGTGAATGCGTGACGAGGAGAGGCAGCTATAGTATTATACATGTGATTGCGGTATAGGCTGAGTACAACATGTTGTTTTAGTTATGATTTTGTATGGGACGGCTCTTGATTTAAAAAAAATTAATTAATGCATGCAACTGTGAAAGGCCTATCTCCTTGTTAAAAATAGAAATTAACATATTGTCAAATAATAATATTGGATCGGCTCGTAATTTTTTTAAACTATATACGCAAAAGCAGTTATGTGGCACTGAATTTTCTAGAGAAATCTCGAAAAGTCTAGACCGCTGGGATCGCTATCCAAAGTATCGTCCATCAAGACCGCTCAATTTTAGCATGGAAATGACAAGAATGCTCTGCTTACATCAACAACTTCCTGCTTATATGGTTGCCTAGGAATCTACCTGGAAATGTTCTTCTAAACGCTTCCAAGAATTTCTGGCCTAGTGTTCTGCTTGCTATCCCATAATAATTCAATGAGTTCCACGTGGCATTTCAATTTAACTTTTAACTAAAAAGATTATGAAAACGTGGAATCACAATATGTAAATAAAATGATACACGTGGGTACAATTTCTTGTTCTTTGGCTAATTACCGTTTAATTTAATTGGTTTAAAGAGTTTAAAATACATGTAGTTTGAAAACAAATAGTAATTATAAGGTAATGATAAGAACATGTTCTGATTGGAGTGGTTTTATATATGCAAATGGATCAAATACCTTAAAGCGTTAGGATGATTATTCTTTTAAAATTCTTTAAAATTCAATTAATCAATTTCAATTAGTGTATAATAATCCTGTGGTTAAGCATCAGGCAGTCTGCCTGCATTAATTACATTACATTAATTAAAATGTAAAAGTAACTTAATCCCAAGCGAATTTGAGTCTCAAACGTGATATTTTCTTGGAATTTCATGCACATTTCTCGGCAATACGTCCAATGCCTTCTCATTGCAGCAAACGCGTCTGTATTTTGGATACAAATCATGTTGTATTGCTTTACCTCTGGAGAGATTATCAGCAGCTAAAAACTCCAAATCATCTATGCCTGAATATTTCCATTTGCCATTGCAGTGTGTCATCAGTTTTTGTACACGTTCCCAAAACAAGTCATCGTCATTCGGTCTGTCTGGCCTGCCTCTGCAACGATTAAACTTGCTGTTGTCAACCTTAATAGTAACCTCGTCGTCCATGTTAAATTCTTCCTTTATCTTCTTTATCCTTGGGGTGAAGAGCTTCAGTGCAATAAATGCATTTGTGGTCTCAAACTTATCCGGTTGCTGCAGATTAGTACTTGGAAATGTTATGTAGGCTGTCCAGTCGAGCGAGTAATGGTATACAATTTCTTTCTGATGGCAAATCAGAAGCCCGCCACCACGCCCTGGAGTGGCGTCAACTGCCATCACGATAGCCCTTGTATCCAGGGGCGGATTCGGCCACCAGGATATCGGGAGAACTCTGGTGGGCCGCGGGTCGGCCGGGTTCCTATCCGGTGAGTCGCATAGAGATGCCCAAGAATTCCCGGGCCGGTCGAATGACGTGCTTCCGCCCCTGCTTGTAGTACTTGTTTCTCCAAAAAGTTTACTTAGGCCGTAAGCAAGTCCTCCGATTGCCAATCCTGCGGCCCCCACTACAACGGCCGCTTCACCCCAACCTATATATGATTAAAATTACTGAATTAAAAGTGGTAAATGTCTGAACTGGCTATGCTACTGGAATTTCAGTAATTACGAGCAGGCCCGTAGGAAGGGGGGGCCTGGGGGGGCCGTGCCCCC
>JAQIXP010003106.1:0-13666 GCA_034700285.1 Proteroiulus fuscus
CTGGTATCTGAAGCGCCATAGTTGTGCCCATGTTTTCTGCGCGGAACTACTTTTTAACGGTAAAAATTCGCTTTCAAATGTAGGTGAATGGGGTTTACAGATATTGTGGCCACGAGTATAGTAAAATGGAGCAAAACGGCATAAATGCCATCTATTGAGAGCAACTGTAAAGAAACGTTCTAAAGTGGTGCAAATTACACCACACTCACACACTATGAGAAAGCATAGTCCCTAATTTAGAAAATGGCGATAAACACTAACCATTTTAATTACACTTGCGTATGGATACCATTGAAAGAAAACTTTGTTAGAAGGCATACAAATGGCGTGTCTGTGTAGTTCAACTCGTCACCAGTAGAGGGATATTTATGCCAATCTTTTGTTCAGTTTCAGTATAATTGCGCAACATTTAGTTATAATATAATGCAAATTTGTGTCCAAATTAGATATTTTCTGTTTGTACTGCATAATCATTACATGTATCACATGTATCAGTAGTTCCCGGGTACCAGTATGCCGATTTGACATGTACTGATAACATTATAAATGTTGTGCTGGTATCAGATTAGTATAGATATACTGATACGAGCAAAACTAGAGCTTATAGACAGCACTGGTAATTACTGGTGACTATATATATGTATATGCTGAAACCAGTAAAATTTATGCTGGTATCATCATAATTTATACTGGTATCACTGGTATAGTTATACTGATAAGAACAAAACTAGAGTTTATAGACTATACTGGTAATTACTGGTGACTATATATATGCTGGTATTAGCTTTGCAATTGCTGATGCCAGTAAAATATATACTGCATGCGGTATCACTGGTATAGATATATAATGTACTGATAAAACTAAAGCCGGTATTCCTGCTTATAGGCCTACTGGTGAATTATGTGCTGGTACCAGGATTGCAATTGCTGATACCAATCAAATTTATACTGGTATCATTATCATTTATACTTATACCAATATAAAATGAATACTGACTTCTGCTGTTCTTTTCATCAAGGCATGCGCGATGACCTCTATAATGCTACAACGCCTACATAAAATGTTTGTAACTGGAGCCCCAAAAAGGATTCACTGAAAATAGATTAAGTTTCTTATATAGACCTGCTTATTAGAAGACAGGTTTTTGTGCGTTGAATATTATGAATGGTTAATTAAGTAATAAAATAGCTTGAATATCCTTGCTATTAATTTTTGCAGAATTGGATAACTTGCTTTATGCACGAATGTAGTTGCACAATTAGAAGGTATAGGCCTAAATGAAGTTTTTAAGTGTGTTTTGGATCCACTTGTGATCAATTAGCAAGAATTATAATTGCATGTTTTAGTAATTTGTTTGCTTTTCATTTTGGTAATTAGCAGTTTCTTAGTAATTTGTTCTTTGGTTCACCCGATAAGGATGTGCGATAAAAGTATAAGAGATTCATTTTGTTTGTTATTTATTGATCCTGATTGGTTTTGTGGATTTTTATTTTAGCAAATTGTAACATATCCCTGAAAGTATCAGACTTTTCAATTAAACTTAAAATTTATAGTTTTGAATTTTACTCCTGGCTGGTGATTGCTGTTGTTTATTAATTGCAATTAATTGTATTGTGTATAAGGCTAATTAATTTTGCTTTGTTGTCTGTTCTAGAAAATTGAATAGTATTAATATAATTAGTGAATTTTCCTACAGAGGGCGTCATATTACGTAAGCTTTATAGAAGCCTGTTGGTTGACTATAGATTACGTATAATTCTGTAAAACTTTGAGGAAGCATGCATAATTAATTCTTTGTTATGAGGAAAGTCAGGATTTATTAAGAAATAAATGAAATATTTTTAAAATTAAATAATTTAGATCTTAAGCTGACAGTTTGGCAATAATTGTTTGAACTTCTAAGATAAAAATCACGTTTGAGTTTAATTTACATTTACAAATATTTGACTAGAGAAATAAATGAACTATATATATTTTAAAATGCATTTCAGAGTATGTAATGTCATAAAATATAAATTCATTTACTCTTAAACTTTTCAAAATAGCAAAGAAACGTTACTTATAATGGGGAAGTCTCACTTTATAACAAGTGGTTTTAAAATGCAAGGTATTAGAACAAAACGTATAAATAAACCAATAATATTGGAATTAAGCTTATAAAAACGTATATAATTTTATTACAATTTTCATGTTAAACATGGGCAGCGCCATATTGCCTGATGCCAGGAATATGTGCATCATAAAATCTCAGAATTTTTAGCGCCATCCGTTAGTATAATGGGAGAAAAGGTCACCATTAGATCCATGCAATCAATTTTGAATTCTTTATTTTTATACAATAATTCATAGAAAAAAATTACTATTTAGCAATTTTTTTTATTAAAAATGAGGGAAAGTTTCTGAAATTTCTGAATCTTTATCCTCGTGTATACCTTTTAGTAATAGTAAGCTTGCATCACATATAGCAAAGATGAATTTCTCATATTATTAATTAACACTTTGAGATTCATTTATGCATCACTTTATGCAAATTATAGAATTTCCCAGTAAATTAAATTTAAAATATATTTTATAAAACCACTTAGAAATATATGTCAGGATATACATTTGGTTGTATATTTCTAAACTAATGCCTGGTATATATGCTAATACATATTTAGTAGCATATATCAACCACAGCTATTAGGTATAGCAATTGGAATTATGTATATGCTATTTACTCCTGGAATTTAAAATAAAAATTTGAATAGGTATATTCCTCGTAAGTATATATAGGCCTAAATAGTTAAAATTAATATTTTAATTTAATTCATAGTGCAAATTCACATAATAATACAAATTCATAAAGAAATAAGGCTATATTCAGAATGGTGTTCCCCTTATTTACTTTTCCGTGTTTATTCTGCATGCTAAACCGTGTTTTGATAAAGAATTAGGGTGCAAGAAGGGTTATATCTATACTTGTCATGTACAGTATACACTCGTACAACACTATACTATATGTATATCTTTGTATTTGTATATGATGGCACCTGGTAAAGATTTTACCGGAAAATAAGGTTAGCCAATACCCCAGGTGTTGGCATTTGGGAATTATCACATACTTGTAACATCTGCGTTATATTGCTTATCGAAATACATCTTATATCATATATAAATTGCGTAAAACTTCATTATATATTGGGGAAAGCCATATAGGATTTGACACCTTTTTTGATTAAATTTAGAAAGTATAGGACATTAAATTCATTCTATAAACCTGATACTATATTTTATTGCTTTGAATATGCTACGTAATTTGGACAGGTTATGTGGTTAAGTCCCCCTCCCCAAGAACCAAACATTATTTTGGATTTCAAATTTTAATGGAATTTCTAGATTTCAAATTTTAATGAAATTTCTTGATTGTCCCTACAAAATTATTATTATTATTATTAATATTACCATCTTTTTTATTTTTGATTTTCGAATGCAACTTTTCAGAGGCTATTTTCAGAAAAAATTGTGTGTACAAATACGATTTTCATTTTTCATTTAACATTTTTGGGAAAGTAATGATAGAGCTAGCCAAAAGCTAAGGTGTTTTTAGGACAAATTTTAATCTTTCAGAAATTTTATGATGAATTTGAGGACTGAATGCTAGTGCTACGTTTTTACGAAAACGAGAATTTATGAGCCATATTCTTCAATTGCAAAATGCAGGAAAATCGCAGATTCGAAAATTGCCCCTTTCGTAATTTAACGAAATTAGCAATTAAGCTGTTTTTGATATGCATTTACTATATGGCGGAACTAGGGACACCCTTGGATGCACTAATTACGTCATCGAAGCTTCGTTTCACAATATTGTTTGATAACCAGTCATTGAGAAACCAGCCTTTTACTGTTAAAGTCAATGTCATGGAAAAACCAAGGTTGTTTATATGTCAAAAAAAATGAAAACTAGTATATCATGCTAGTTAATTTTAAACTATAAATCTAGTCTGAGGTAGGCCTCACCTAATCACTGTGCGTGCTTGTTTACACGATTTTTAGTAAAAATAATGTATGCTAGTTATGGAAGTCTCGAGGCCATTCAAAAAATTGTCTAAGCTAGGCCTAATTCAAAATTAGTGACAATATTCCTAAGTTTTTGTATAAGGCCTATTGGTGATTTAATCTAATAGATTTCTGGAATAGGTAATTACCATAATTGAAATTTGTAAGAAAACTGGATTTTCTTAAAGGGAAAGTCACCTTATTACAAGTTATTTAAAAAAGTCTACTGAGTAAGTTAATTGAGTACTAGCTACCATATGCTTTTGTTAAACATCTTAGAAATTCAATACAAATAACTAGGCCTATTCCACAAAGAAATAGTAAAAGCCATAAATTATCATTTTGAATGGTCTACAAAAGTAACTACTGGATGGCGCCAGTTATGATTTGGTAAAATGGCGCCATCCGTGTATTTAAGAAAAATGCATTATTTCTGAATAATAAAGTTCTAGACTTTATAAAATGTAATGGCACAAATGGTATAGAGTAATGTCAATCCAAGAATTCTATTTGCACTTGGGAAAGGGGGGATGAGGTGAGTGATCACTAAGCTTATCATCCCCCCTTCTTGAATCTGCGATGTAACCCCTAACTTTGGTGGACATCCCCAAGCTCCTATATTTCAAATTAGTAGGAAATTGCGAAGTTATTAGATAGGCCTATGTAATTCATAGGAATATTTTTTTCCAGGTAATTATGTACATTGCAAAGTTTGACTTCAGGTAATTTTGCTGAAAAAGTTAGCTATATAGGAAGTAAATAACGGAAATATAAATATAAGCTCGTTTTCCTTAATGTAAATGAGTCTAAAAATTGTAAGAAAATGCTTTGAGAAATAACTTTTTAAAAGATAACTTCTGATATTTTGAATAATTAACACTAATGTTCACATGGGATTTCACCACTAAAATGTGATGTCAGCTAGGTTTAGGAAGGTTATGCTACAACCAATCAGAAAATGTATAAATGCACTCTGCTTTTAATTCACATGTTTAAATTGATTTTTTTCTTAGTTTTAGAGTATATAATTTCATGTTGGCCTTTTTCACTGATTACAAATTATTCATGAATTTCCTCAGAAGTGCAGAATAATGCTGTTTAAATATTTGATATCAATTAAGCTGCATTTGGATATTTATTTTTTGATATTGGATATGCTTTGAAAAGTTTCTAATGGTGATAATGATGATGCCTGTACACTTAAATTGAATGGATTTTTACCTTTTTATTTTGTCTATATACCTGGGGTATCTATTACCTTAGATTAGCCAATCACATTGCTCCTAGCTTATCCTATTTCTAAGAAATGCATCTATATTTGTATACTTGACTGTCTCTGTTGTCATTGGATCATTTCCCATATATCATGTATCCTGTTAGATAAATGAGTGAACTGGGAAATTCAAATGGACATGTATGAATTAACCTGTTTAAATTTAAATAAGCTGAATAGATAAATAGTTTTTTGAGAAAGTTAAGTAAGCACCAATGTATTTAATATTTTCGTCTTTTATCGGTGAGTGTTGGACCAATATTTCCAGTATATCAGTAAGGCATGCATGTATTGTTGGCATTCACCAGTGATGTTTGTTTATACAAGAAAAAAAATTATTTTTGGTGCAAATATTTGAAATGCTGCATGGGTCATGAACCAAATACTGATTTGGCAACATTTACGACTGTCCTAAAATACTGAGTTTACTGGTATATGCATTATGGTTTTATCACTGGGGATGGAAGAAATTCCTGCATCCTTGAAGAATCTGTAAAAGGAATGAAGCTGATTGATTTGCTTTCCAGTTCACTCTTTTGTTGAATAGGATTTAGATTTTCTTTTAACAATTCCTCGTGGGCCATACTATTGCTTGTGAGCATTTGGTCGTGAAATATAGGCTTCAATTGGTGGGATCATAAAATTCTACAAATCAGTCCAACCTAGTCAACCATGGCAGGAAAAAATAGCAATGTGATGCTGGGGTCTACTGCTCGTAGCTATGCTCTGACGATATTCATAAGGTGGTGACTATAAATGTCTAAACTACTTATAAAATGTCAAAGTATGACGTCAATCTTTGAATCTGAGGTTTTGAGATAAACCTAACTTGTCTAACAACGCCTATGACGTCACATTGAGTTATCTATCTCTCAAATGTACTTTTACGGGCTATGTATAAATGATGTCTCTGCCAGAGAGGCCTTCAATGCTAATTAGCAGTGTATTATTTCTCACTAAAAGAATGGAAAATTCTTATGGGCCAGAATTTAAGAAATGTGACATTATCTATAGTCACGTGCTTATTGCTATAAACAATGTTATAAGGATGTTACAATTTTCCTAAAATCTTGCAAAATATTTTGCAAACATGCTGCAAATGAATCCTTCTTGTGGTGGTAAATGGTATCCCAGTGAAAAAAAAAAATAACTACAGTTGACTGAATTCCAGATTGCAGTTCTCGCCTGCAGTTTACTGCAATAAAACTGCAGATGGACTGTTGGATTCTAACAATTTTATGAAACATACTGCAGTAAAACTGCATTCCATAAAAAAATAACATTTTTTTTTTTTTAATTAGCTGGGATGCAGTTTTACTGCAGTTGTGTTTCATAAAACAGTTAGAATCCAACAGTTTGTCAGCAATTTTACTGCAATTAACTGCAATAGGCATATTGCAGATTGCAGAAAATATTGCAGTTTAGTGCAAATATTACTGCAGTAGGCCTATTTTTTCACTAGGTTTGTGTAATAAAAGGCGTTTTAAGGTATAATATGTAGTATCCATAACGTGGATAATGTAAACACAAGATTCGATGCCAAGGGACAGAGGTTAAAGAACATTGTGGAAGGTTGCAGATTTAACCTATGGCACACTGCCGAGGTTTGGGGTTAGTAAGTTTGGCTTCAATACTGATTTGATAGTGGACTGTCAGTATATTTACTACAAGGATAAAAGAAATTGAATACTCACAATTGCTTATTTAATTTCTTGTTGACAATTTCTGCTCCCCTGCTGGCATGTCGTAAGTTGAAGACAGTCAGAACAAAGAGTAACAAATTCATTGCCAAGAGTACAAACAGCGGGACGTAGAATAGTACGAATGCTGACTTCCTGTCATTAAACCAGCACATGCTACGTATACCCGGGCTCAAGTTCAGGGCATTTTGGATGGATCCCTGAGTATCCAGAATAATGGCCAGAATGACCATGAGTATTGGGATCCCGTAGGCATACAGGCAGTAATACAAGAAACTGTGCTTTTTTACCCAACGACAGCCGCACTTGTAACGAGATGTGGTTTGCAAGTTGGCAAAAAGACTCCACAGGTCAAAGGCCAACACGTTTAGCCAGAAGAATGACGTCATGCCGGCCAAATAGGTGAAAAAGAACAGGGTGTAACATTCTGAGGTTTTAATTGGATTTGAGCTCAGCTTTCTAGCAGCTAGGCAAGTGTACATTACCACCATGCTAAACATGTGGCAAAGCAGAGGTTTAGCATGGTAGTTTAAACTGGGAATAAGTAGATGGATGATAAATGCCAAACAGAGAAAAACAGCAGACACAACTTGGATTATGGATAATAACTTGTACATGTCGAAATCGTTGGGATCCTTGACTTTAACCTGGCTGCAAACGGCTACTTTGGACTCGGCACCGGTGATTACATAGTCGGTGACGTCATAAACCTTGTCTTGAGTTGGGCTGTGCACCCTTCGATCTTCTTCTATGCTGTATTCGTGAGACTGTAATGTCCATAACTTGCACCTGGTCATTTCTGGACTCATGGGAATGCACACGCGGATGTCTCCATTCGTCCCGTTCAACCTCAGGTATTCCGGCCTGTATATGACAGTGTCACTGGGCACTACCCGAATACTGGTATTTTGGTCGAAAAATTCTATCTCTGAGGCACGGTAATCAATGTAGTTGCACCGCAAGGTCCGGCTTGCAGCAATGGGCACATTGCAGTGCAGTGTGTCGTTGCTGTCCGGTGAGGTGTAGTAATCTCGGATGTGGGTGGCGTAACCTGTCCGGCAGTTGACCAGGGCCAGTTGGGACGCATTGTAGATGTAAAGGTGGGGGTTAAGGCGTTTTAGGCCACATTGAAGCAGTTGGGGGGACAGGGGGAAACACAAGTTGGCCCTTGTACCGTTTGAGAATAACACGTAATCTTTGGTGGCGAAAGAATATTTGCCACTTTTCATAACCAACTGACCCTTGGGGTCAATGGTGAACTCGCTGCCCTGCCGGACGGTTATATTCTTGCACGCTGGAAGCCGGAAATGGACATCGAGCTCCGGAAATGACTTACCCGCGCACCACTCTTTGCCACCTGTAAAGTAGAGGTCTTTTGGGCTGTTTATTATTGTCACATTTGATGTTGCTGTACTGACCACTTGTACGCTCGGGTCTGAGGTCGGCAAGGGGCACAGGTCATCGCAACTTGTTGGGAATTCTGGCCCTAGCACCACCGTGTCGGTCCACACATTCCTGGTCAGCACTAAAAGTATGAAAACCGCACACGACCCGCCTCGTGATTGCATTTTCGAAATTTATTTCCCAAATTATCACCATTTGCTACATCGGGTTATGAAACCGTAATAACAGTGGCACATTTCTAGCAACTTTTTACGAAGACATTTTCAGTTTTAACACTTTTGAAGTATCCTTTTCACTGATTCATATCGCAATATTGAATCCGCTGCCAGGTATTGACTGAAAATACTGTCACTGGTCAAGCTGCACTGATATGCCAGAAGGCCGAGAGATGCCCACTTTTATATTTGTTCAGAATTGGCTTGACCAATAAAGTGGCCGTGTTGCTTCTCACGAAATGTTTTTAATCCAAATGTAATTTTGTGCTGATGCCGTCACATCTTGCGCTTCACTCTCACCTTTGACATAGCTCACTGGATTATTTTCAATGTTAGTAGCATTTTATGTTGATTTTTTTTTCGTAAGTTAAAATGATGGTCTTACTCGGCCTTGTCTTAAACTCATGTATGAGAAGAAGCAGGAAATGATTTCTCTTAACTCTATTTCCAAGGAGAGTTCAGCCCACAACTGCACTAGCTTATCCATTGCGCTTTGTGCATCATGTGTGCCTTGCTACTAGGATGTGGTTTGTTGTAGGCCTACCTGGGTGATGCCATTTTTGTACACTACCTTTTTTTTTCCACAGCAGTTTCACTTTGAAATTACGATCCTGTAGTACACTTGTATCGATATCACTACTTCTTATTTGTTTGATGATATTATTCTTTCTAGATAGTCTTTAAAAGTAATTTGTAGTACTGGTTTGGCTTGCGCCGTGACGTCTTATGTTGTTTCGTTAAATCCTGCTCACTTGACTTAAGTGGCACAAAATAAAAATTCTGGACAGGAATGACTTGGCAGTATTTTTTTCCTTCAATGGGGGTCAGCTTGGTTTTTTTGTCTTGACTGTAAACCTAATTTCAGCTGGTTTTGGACCCTATTATCCTTTGCTGTGGGCACGGGTTGCAATTTATGATGTCTGGGGGTTTTCTTAAAACCCGTTTTAACTTTGTATGTTGCATGTGCCAACCTCCAACCTTGTAAGGCTTCACAGTGATCAACCAAAGAGTGAACTGAAAACAAATTATGTTTTCTTAATAATTAATTACTTCACTGAGAACGTTCAAAAGTGACTATGTTTTGCCACCTTATTATAACCAAGACTACTGGGTACTATAACTATTGAAGAAATAATTCTAAGATTCTCCAGTACGCTCTTAAGTTGAGCTGAGTAGCCTATTGGCAATGCCCATTACTCCATTTTGTTTTTCATTTCTGGAGTTTCAACATTGTAAATTTATAGTTGCAAACTATGTCAATGTAATTTATCTTTGGAAATCTAAGAATTATTCATCAAACCGTTTTCCTGTGAAAAAGTCATAAATTACAAAGGAAAATGCATTGGATAACAGGATAACAGGATAAATAGGCCTAAGATACGGATTATGACCGTGTAACCATTTGGTTACCTGGTCTGAAGCTGAAGCGTATTTTGCAATAGCCTCTGTCGTTTTGATGTGCTGGATCACAGTGCAAGATAACAAATAGGGTTACTCAATTGTGATCTGCATAAATAGGTAGAGTACCAAATCACAGAAAAACACAAAGGGACACAAAGGGTTGTATTGGACGCAGTGCGTCCAATACAATTTTTATATTTTTATTGGTTTTTTTGTTGTTACAGGCAATGGTATAGTGAATGCTATCTAAATTTGATATGATCTGCTAAATTTGCATAAGTTTGAATTAAAAAATCTGCAATGATTTAGCTCCAGAAATGCAAAACAAAATGGAGTCGGTGAAATTTCTTTTGGAGGAAAAAAAGTAATGATAAAATAGCAGTTTCCTATTTCTTCTTTCCCTTCTTATCCTTAAATGTTGCCAGAATGTCCGAATAAAAACCCTCTTTGCCTCCTGGAGTGACCCGTTCCTGCTCTCAATTTTTGTAAAAAAAAAATTTAAGAAAACGAAAGTTTTACAGGTGATTGAACCAGTCCCATTTCCAAAACGATGCACTTCCCCCAATCCAAAATGGGTCAAGTAATTGACAGATTAATAAAATAAAATTTTATTGTAAGTTCCCGTTTTACACGGTGACCCATTATGCTAAGTAAGCTTGATAACAGAAAATCTTTTTTCAAATAATGTCTACTCAAAAACATGTTATTTACTCGTACTTGTTTACTATACCAACATCGCAGCAGTTTTCTGCAACAAGCTCCATAGAACTGACATTCATGCAAAATAAACTTAAAAACAGTTGAACAGTACTAATATATACTTAAAGGGAAACTCACCCGAATTTGGAGTTGTTTTCATAAGAAATAATAAATAAGATTGATAGTGCAAGAGATCTTATTCTAGTTCATAGCTAGTTCATTAATAATTTTAATTAAAATTAAAGCAATGAAATTATAGGGTTGCCATTTTATTCACACAGTTAGGTAAATTTACCTATTTTTAAAGAAGTTTGCAGGCAAGGAAATTGTGATTTATTGCTAAAATAGCAATTCAAATAATACAAATTTTGTCTGGTAGAATTGTATGAAATTAAGGGAGAAATGTATAAAATGTCAACTCACTAAGTCAGGCAGAAATGTGTAAAAGTCTGGCTAAATCAAGGCAATTTTATTTAAATATATGATAAAGTCAAGCAAAGTCATGAAAGTTTTTTTAATCTATATATAATGATATAGACAACCCTGGAGGATCTTGTTATATAATAGGGATGGCACTGATTATGTAGTTTCATGTTAATGCATGTCAAGTAGTAGCCTTCCTAAGACGCCAGCTACTGGTACAAGCAATAGTGCCAAGTTGCTCTTGAATCTAAAAAAGATATCGAGGTATAAAAACTCAAGCAATACAATTGCCCAATTTAAATAAAAATTCAACTATTTTAGAGTGATTTGAATTTAACATCCTGTATACATGTATACCGTGAATACTTCCAATAAAGTGAATTCGTTTGACATTTGTCAGGATATGTAACTTTTTAATCAGTAAAACTTGTACATATGGGAATGCACAATTTCATTTGTGTATATATTAGGTGCATGGGCAATGCACTTTTGCAATAATAATCGGGTGCAGTTGATAGTGATAATGTATACAAATGAACGATAAGATATTTCAGCGTTTGCAAGTCTGTATAAATATTTTTCCTGTTGCTGATATCAACTTCATTTACAGATATTTGTTGTCCTAGTTTCCTAACTGGTCTTATTTAACTCATTTGCATTAATTTGATCTATCTACTGTTAATGCTAATTACCGATCATATAGAAACCAGTTTAATCTAAAATACTTGTTTATGTATGTGGTTTTAGTGTTTTGTATTGGGGAATCCAGGGTTGCTTGATTTTAATCAACCGATTTAAATCAAATCGTTCTTTTTTTTCTAAGAAAAGCATTATAGTTTATATCGAAGAATGAAAGATTTCAAAGAATTAGTGGTATCTTATTTTTATATTTTAAATTTTATATATGAAAAATCATTTTACATATTTTTGTTAAATAGGCCTACTGACTGATTGGCAAGTTAAAAATCAGTAAAGCAGTGCCAATACCGCATGCTTTAACAACCCTATATAATCCACATAGTAATCCATGTTATCTTATGATCCTTAATTGGAGCATGGAAATGACTTATGTTTGGTTATATAGTTCAAGGTTTACCATGGGTTTAAGGTTAATACTGACCAAGTGGTATTTACATGTATAGTTAATAAAACTTGATTTGAGCCTGCACCATAATGTCCTGAATATATGGATTTGGTTGAAATTGTAAAGCCCAAAATTAATATAAGCACCATTTTACTGACAGTATGTATAGTAGGCCTACCCCTACTGGATAAAAGGCATCAGCTCGCATGAAACACATAGACACGCATGTCTTAGAGGGCGCCACCAGCTTTCAGTGTCAGATGAAATCTGTGGAAAATTCCGTTTAAGATTTATAGCAAAGGTCGTGATTTCTATATAGAATCTCTGCTGCAATTATTATGTAACTATGTTCTTAGTTATTCATATCTTGTAAGTGGGTACAATTTAAAGATTACTTGCTACAAAGTGGGACTTTCCCTTTATTAGCAATGCTCATGTCCTATAAGCAGTTTTTCATAATTGTTCAATCTTTTTAAAAAAAAAAATAAATAAATAAAAAATTGATTTTTTTTTTTTATCATGCAAACACCATCCATATGTTTCCTGGGAACTGAGACATTGCTCAATGCATATGATACAAAAATTGAATCTTAATGACCTTGGATAAGTTACACGACATCTCATGTATCATATGCCTAATGACACTTTTCTGGTAGTTGAAAGATATCACATGCCATCAATTTTCATAAAGCATTTTTTTAAGTCGTAGCATATACAGGCATAATATCAGTGTGATAAATTTAAGGTATTCTGAGTTCTTAGAGTTATTGAGATTGATGAGTATTTAATGCACGCGGATCTGGTTGAATTCAATTATTTATATTTAATGCCGATATTTTATTACCCTTATTCATCTTTTTTTGCTTGACTAAACCTCTATCAATTTTATGTATATTGCTGGTATAATTGTCTTTTGGGAATTCCCTGTGGGTGCCATATTGCTAGGAACTATACAGTATATCTAGTTAGCATATCTTGTCATTAAATGAATCCTTGTAATGTCCTTGAAATATGCTGATATTATCAGTAAAAAATTGTTCAGGTTGAATTACATGCTTGTTAGCTCGATCCTAGTTTCAGCAGCTGCTTAAATTCAGGGCACTCTTCAGGATTTAAAAATATGTTGAATATATGCCTACTTTTTTGAAAGTTATACATGTTAGGATTTGCATCATGCAGGGTTTAATGAAAAATTGGTATGCATTGATTGCAGTATATGAAGATTTGTTTAGCTGTAGCCTATATTGCACTGTGTGATGACTTTGGAAAAAGACCTTGACGTAAGCGCTACGTATAGGATACGACCTGGGGAGTACAGTTTCAACAGAATGCAAAAACACCGAGGTTTTTGGGACTTTGGTCACGAAAACGAGGCATTTATGCATTCTTTTTGAAACTGGACTCATCCAGGCCGTATAATATATATAT
>JAQIXP010003107.1:0-13666 GCA_034700285.1 Proteroiulus fuscus
ATTAATATGTACCGGTAGTTAACATGGAGATTCCCATAGGAGCATGCATTTTTTAAAAGTGTGGACAGCCCCCTTAACGTATTGCCAATGGGTTGTAAAATAAGCCTAACGTTCTAAACTTTACATTCTTTAGTGAATCCCCGTACATAAATTCAAAATGATTTATCTTTAAAACTGCATGAATCGGAGCCCGAAACGAATTTCTGCGTAGATTATTGTCCATAAATTTCCAAATTTTAATGAATTTCAATTGTTATTTCCCCATACCATAATGAGAAACCAGTTCGGAGAAAAAAACTTGGCTGAATATGGTCAGGTGTAGTGAATGATTTCTGCACCTGAGTATTTGCTGGGCAAATGGCCAATGAGACGACTCCGACGTCATATTCTGTGTGGGAATGCAATTGTGTAGAAAGAGCTTTCTACCTACCAACTATTCAACAGGTAAGGGGAAAAATAAGTGCAACGTAGCCACCATTAATGGCACCAACTTAACTACGAACCGAAAGAAATTGCAGCCAAAAAACAAGAGGGCTAACTAACTTGTGAGCCCGAGTCTTCTTAAAAACTTTTGGAAGTTCAGGAAATTCTGTCTCCATGCTGGGAAATTACGCTGGAACCTCACCGACTTCGGGACCCGGAATTGAAGTTTTTGTTCAAATGAAGTTCTGACTAAAAGACAAAAAAAGTAACTATAGAGAAACGAGAAGAAAACAAACTCGTCTGTGATTTTTTACGCTTTTTCCTAAATTACGAAAAATGAAGAACGGTCAAATTACTGTGAAAATGGCGACACATTCCATTGGATTTATACTTATATATGCCACTTTAATATCAATACAGGTGAGTCCTAAATCATAAACTTTATCTTTAGTTTTTTTGTAAAGAAATTCCTAACTAGTTTATATCCAAGCAGATATAGGCCTACTTATTTCATAAGTTTGTTGAAAGTATAGGCTACCCTTGTAAGTCATACAGTTATTCTCACACACTAATTTATCATCAAAATTATTGAAAATTTCATAAATTTCATACCTGAAAACAAACTGAGAAAAAAATTCCGACTTGTGATTTCGTGAATTTCCTTTAAAAAGCTATTTAAATAGACTAAAATCTAATGCAATTCTTCAACTATAACTTTTCAGCAAATAATCATAAACAAATAACAAACTATAAAAAGGGGTCCATAACAACCTGCTAAAAGTTTGGTGATAGGCAGATGCATCAACCTAAACATTTCAAAAATACATTTACTTCACAAAATTTCTGTTCTAAAATGGGCCTCAATGTTTGTGTCAATTACATTTGGTTAAGACTCCTTCCTTATAATTAAAGTTTCATTTTGCATTACTACAAATGCACATCTATCAAATTGCATTACTTACATTTACCAAAATGCTTATTATAGGGTATAATTACATTCAGCATACATGTATAAATTTATATTGTATAGGCCTATATTTATTCATAAACTTAATAAGCCAAAAAATATATTCAGTAAATATAGTCGTATATACACGACACTGTTAAAAAATTCTATATTTTCACTGCATTTTTCTCTGTAAACAGTTACACAAATGTGTGCAAGTTTACATTGCAGAAGATGCATTTGTTTATTAACCACACATGTTCTGTTAATTGAAACTATATGAAAATATTTTACATAAACAGAAAAAGGTTTTGTTTATGGCATATTTGCATAATATGTGGCAATGAAATAAATAAGAATTTCTTTGTTTTAGAATTTAATATTAATGTTGATATAATTAATTTAACAAACAACTAGCTTCAATTCTGCATTTGGTGGTCCGAATAAATTTACAAAATACTTTACAAATAATGTACAATGTTTTTCAAAGAAATCCAAACAGCAAAAAATCCTCCAAAAGAATAGCCAAGTATAAAACTATAAGTGCAAGTACATAAGCATTGAATTTTGGATTCAGCAATATAGGCCCTAGCTTAATTCAGGGTTAAAATTTAAACCTTGGTTTATGTGCTAAACCTCAACTCAATCTATAGGCTTTCTTACTAATCCTCAACTTAAACAAAGGTTTATATTTAAACCCTGACTGGATATCGCCACTGTCAAATATCACAAGTATTGTAATTTTGTAATATTACAATAACATTACTGTATTTCAAAAAAATAAAGAACATGTTCTACTTTTTTTTAAATTTTAAAAGGAAATATTTTAACTAGTGTAAACAGCCCACTAGCAATTCTGACAAAACTTTAAAGTCGCTCTACACTAACACGTATATAAAATTGTGTTTTGGTTAATATAAATTAACCTTCATCAGGAGCAAGACAAATTTGTAAAAGACAAAAGTGCCAGCTACGATGCAAATATTTCTAAATTAAAACTTAATAAGCCTACTTGTCATGGCTAAATCTCAGTATAAGAATGTAGGACAAATTCTACAGAAAATACGTTATGAGTTTATAGCTTACTATCTGGCACCTCAACTATGAAATCCTTAATACATACTAGTTTTTGTTTTACAAATTAAAAACAATTTATTGATTAGTTGCAATTTCCTGAGTCATTCCAGCCTTCCAGGTACAAAAAATGCACTGCTTAGCACGCAAGGAGACATTACGAATAGGCATACCTAACTAAATAGACCCAAATAGACTAATATACTTATGGGTTAATTACCAAGAAAAAATGGGGATTTTCATTATAAAATAGGGATACAAACACAAAAATGTTATAAAAACCTCCTATTTTTAAAACTTTACCAGCATTTCTTCCTTCTACTTTGAAATATTAACCTATTTGTCTGTTTACAAAATTTTACGAAATTCTTCCCCCTTTTTTTCTCAAAACTAAAAATTTATGACTCAACTAACCTCAATTTCCAATTTACTACCTAAATTCTTTTCTTATACACCTTACAAGTAGAAAGCCATTAGACGAGTCATAGAAACATTACTTACCTAGGCCTAAATCATCTTTTTTTCTTGCGATTTTTTTTTGCTGGTACCGAATTCCTGGTCTACCTTGATATGAGTTTCCACGTGACTGAAGGGTCAAGCAATGACCACGAGAGCGTTTCCCTGGACCCATATCTTGTTTGTAAACACATTGTTGGGGTGGCGCTTCATACGCTTGAGAGATTTTTCCTCAAACAATGCTCTTTTACCCTGAAGAAAACGTGACATCTTCTTAGGGATGACCTTAGGTCACATTCTGGAATAGAAATGGTTGAAATTTAGATGAAAATGTCATTAGTTACTTTCTCCTTCTTTTCTTTATGTAAATGACAGAACCCCAAAAATAAAAATAAAATATAGTTAATTTTTTTCCTTAAGTCCTTAAACAAGTAGAGAATCAACCATCATAATTATTAATTAATGGGACAGTCCCACCTTACTTCGAGCATTTTTTGCAAGAAAGAAGGTAAAAATACAAGACGAGCGTAGAAAATGAAATTTAATTTATAACTAACATTCAATATAGTTATTAATTTTGAAACATGCCAATGTGGACAAAAATCTACATGGTTGATGGTAGCCATGTTTGAAGTCATTTTGTCAATCCCTCTAGTAATAAACTTGATGGTGTACAAGTTTTTGCATAAAACAGAGAATGCGCATAACTATTCCATATCGATAAAGTGAAGCCAACTTGAAATCCCCCCCTTGCACGCAGCGCCATTCTGCCTGGGTGGGGGATTATTATAAAAATGGCACCTATCCTCTATTTTTTAAACACAGTCATTTCTGAATTACGGTTGCTGAACTGCAATTATTAATAAGACTGCCCTTCTTTATTATTATAATAATCTTAATTTTCAGATTCATTTGTCCCAAAGTGGGACTGTCCCTTTAACACCAATGTGGTTAGGGGCTATGCTGTGTTACAAGGAGTGTGACGTCATCCATGAAAATGGCGCACTCCTTGATATGTTTAAAAGTCAAACCAAATACTTCGATTTTTCTCATTCTTGGCAAAATAATAAGAATTAACGGATTTCAATAGTCTTATTTGAAGATGAGAGGCTATTTGTTGGGAGTAACATGATTTTTTGGTACAGAGTTAATTCCCTTTAAAATAATTTTCAAAAAGCATTTGAAGGTGAAAATACTCCATCATTGTCAAAAAACCATAACTATAAATTCTGGATTGGTGCTAAAATGGTCACAGAGGGTGTTACTGATCGTCCATCAGTAGTCAAGACTGCTTTTTCTAGAAATAAACAACTAACAAATATTTCGTGGAAAAATATTCTAAACACGATAGAAAAGCAGAGAATTTCGGGTGGGGTCAGTTTTGGACTTGATTTTTGCTGTGGGTGAGAAGTGGGCGAGGTACAAGGCACAATTAAAAACATGAGCACTTTTAAAGTTAAAAAGAGTCACTAGTTGGAATTGAAACACCAAAATCGCCATTTTTTAAGCTGAACGTTTTTCCCTTGACTCAACTAACGTTGGAATGTATATGGATCAAGGAAAGTAACGCTACCATGCTAATTGCTCATAATTTTATGATAATTTCAAATTGCCAACATCGTATATACCCAACCCTGGTTACTAACAGCTCCGAATGCCATAAAATACTCACAAAACATAATTCAGTTTCCTGAAATTGTTCATCCCATAGATAAAGTAGCATTTTTTATTCATTTTTAGAATATTTGCAGTGTTGCATGCAAGAGAAAGATAAACTAAGAAACAACGTATTTTATTATAGGCTACATTAATTAATTACTAAATTATACATAAAGTAACATTATAATATGTTAATTAATCTTAAATTAAACAGTAGCCTACATCAATGCATGCACTGGCAATACCATTTTAACAAATTATGCATGTTTTTACACTCTGTCCAAGAAAAAACTAAACTATATCTGGCAAACTGACCAAGATATTCCCCCTTTCAAAAGTGCTCCCATAATGCACCACTTAACAAATGAAAAAAGGCAATTTTCGGCCATTTCAGTATGGGCCAAATAGTATTCACTATAGTCTTTATAGATGGCGCCACGCGTCTATAGCAAATGGCGTTGGCCGCCATTTTAGTACGGTAAAAAGATAGTTGAAAGTTATTCATCATAGATGACGCTTTACTTTTGAAAGGGAAGTATTTTTAAACACGCAATATTTCCATCCATAATTAAAAGGCCCTGCTTCGTAGACCCATTAATCATCTTGTGAATTGTGTTTAGAAGTCCTGCTGTTTTTATTTACTAATAAAAATTGTTTACTTTCTAATGAAGTCTTAGCAAAAGTATTACACAAGCAGGCCTATACAAAAATGAAATGTAAAATTAAACTGAACCAATTCAGGAAAAAGGTAATTATATAAAATCTGAGTCTGATTTCGACTAGTTACATCAGCAACATAAAAAAAGTTTATCTGCATTATCAATTATCATCTACGATATGTAATAACCATAAAGGAGTAACTAAGCCTTAAATAAGAACCCATAGCTCTGGCAGTATAGCTGTATAGGCCTATTATAGAAATACATTTGAAGAGGACTGGGGCAAAGTTACCATATACTAGGCCTAGTTTAATTTATAAACCGACATTACACGAAAGATGTAAATGTTCAAGTGTTTATATATTAGCCAGTTTAAAATACAGGTATTTTTGTGATACTTGTACCTGTACGTGTAACGAGTGACGTCACTTCTATGGACAGATTAACATAGCTATAGTTAATTGTCCATAGGGATGACGTCACTCACTACAAGTACAGGTACAAGTATGGCAAAATTACCTGTATTTTAACCTCTCTATTATTGATCAATTATCACTGGTTAAAAAATGGCTATCGGAGAAAGCCCAATTTCTCTGAAAGTGTTGAAATTGTGAGGGGGCGCAAAATAGCCTGTCATCTCTTGATAAATCCTAACTGGTTGTTGTTTAAACTGGTTTAAAAAGTGAGTGTCCGTCTCAAATGAGGGTGAGTGACCCTCCCCCAACCACAGTCCACTCACGCAATCCACCCACTCCTCACCCCCGAATGTCCAAATCCATTTGCATTGAAATAAAGGAAAGTTGACCGTTTTCCAAATTGAATTACAATGAAAATTCCCAGTCATCTTTGGCCGAACTAATTTTTTGCCACGCTTTTATCATTATAAAGTAATACCATTTCCTATTAAATTAATTCAATGGATGTGATAAATGACACATTGAACCACCTACACACATTGACAGAGATTTTTTTTTGTAAAAAAAACCTTCATTTCCTCGAAAAAATATCCGACAAAATAAATGCAAAAAAAAATGTTGTATTGTCGAAAAGTATAGAAATTTAAAATTTTAACCGGAAATCATCCGGCTGTTAAAATTAGGTCACTACGTACATAATGAGATCCACTTCCGTCTTTTCAATTCCCCCAATTGAATTAATATTAATTGCGATTAAGCCTAGCTGGTGAATATTTTGAATTTGAAATTCAAATCAATTGTCCATTTGGTCCAATGCATAATATGCTGAGTCCATATCAATTAGTTATAAACTATTTAGTGCTAGTTTTATCGATAGTTAATCAATGGTTACTAGTGCAAATAATAGCGGGCCAACGACCTGCAGCTATAGAATTAACCAGAGAACTGGTTAATTTGCTTAATGAAATTACGAAGATGATAAAAAAGGTCAAAAAACTACGATTGTTGTAAGCGACGATAAGTGCTTTTTTATAAATTATATAAACAAAAATCAAGATTAAATAAATACATATTTAGGTCAGTCATTGTTGAATGCAATTTTTTTGGGTCAATTTTTAGCAGAAAAATCAAATAGGGTAGCTTTTTAAATGGAATTAATGCTTACAATGTTAGTATTAATTGTTTTAAAATGCAGGAAAAAATACCAAAAGTTTTGAACTTGTATAAACGTTTTGCTCAACTTCCTTAAAACTACAGTCAACCTCATCGTTTCTTAGGCAATAATGAGACGCTTTTTGTTGACAAACTAGGACACTAAAGAGAATTAATTAATAGCCAACTTCAAACTTTTACTATAGTATCTTGCGGCTATTCAAAATTATAAAATTAGAGCAAGTGGATTAGTGGAATTTCATTTAGTAATCACGAGTGTCTACAGAGGGCGTTGCATCAATTAACACTTAGTAAACTATGAGGTTATTTAATACTACAAAATTAATGCAAACATAATTTGTCAATGAAAACCAGCAAATGCAATTATGCAATTAGATTCCAACTTTCACTTTGTTAATTTAAGTTTTTCTTCATGGAAATGCAACGCCCTCTGGTAACAGACCCAGTTACTAAAAAAAAAACCCCAGCAAGGCCTGTACCGAGCTCTAGCCTTTCTTTGCAACTATTCGCTGTTAAATTCCTTTTAACATTTTAGTATGTTAACAGAAGGCGACACATTTTCTTAAAAGAACCCATGCCTTCCAACATTGCATTGTGGGAAAAACAATGGAACTATCTTGACTTGACTCTATACTTCCCGACAGCTTATCTAACCAGGAGCTCAATCGGCACTTACTAAGTGCTTCCCCGCTCTCCTGCTCTCCTGCACGGGGAAACGTTTTGCGAGTGCCGGTTGAGCTCCAGGTTAGATAAGCTGTCGGGAAATATAGCAAAACAGTAGTTTTTCCCTTCAATGGTCAGCAAGTTAGGCTAGTTACTTTATCAAAACCATTTTTACATTTCAGGCTTTTTATTGTATAAAATTAACATTTCTTGTTATTTCTTCCGCAGGTCAGAGGCCAGACCCAAAACAGCCTTGGTTTTGACCCAAAAGGTAAGTTTGTTTTTTTAACAAACATTTCTTGTTACAATCACAAGAATTAACTGAAGCGAGAAACATAAATGTATCGAAATAAAAAAAACATTAGTTTTTTGTTCTGACCACTGTGAATGTCCAGCTAGTTTAAAATAGATGAGGGTTATTGACCCATCCCAAAAACAACAAAAAACCTACCTGCCACCTCGCCCACCGGGAAGGAGGGAAGGAGGGAGGGGGGGGGGGGTTCCTATGTATATTAAATAGTGTGGGTGGTCCAAATGATTTCGACCTGTGCCTGCATGAGGCCATTCAACTTAAATCTCCCTCAACTGCCCATAAGGGTTTTTTTAATATACTGTTATTATTTTTTCACCTTTTCTTGACCCGTGTCCAGTTACGGCCACATGCACCGAATTTCCGTACATGAAAGTGAGTGCCGTGTTCAATGAGCCCTTCTACGGGGTCATCCACACCAAGGACCACAGGACTGACGAGTGCCAAGTGTACGGCGATGGATCACAGAATGTCACTCTCACTTTAAACGTTATGGCCGAACAGAATGCCATCAATGATTGCGGAGTGAAACAGAATGAGGTAAACAAAAATCGATGGATTATTGGACCAAATTAATGAACTGATTGAAATGAGTGCTAAATTTGGTTAATTGGTACCCGTTTCAGGCCACAGGTGAGAAGTCCGTGTCCGTCTTTGTCAGGTATCACAAAACTCTGGAAAGACTTGAAGATAAAGTTTTCTCCATAAGTTGCAACAATCCGGGATACATGAATTCGAGGTGAACATTTCTAACATTTTAGCCTATAGTTACTACTTGCATTGTTAGGGAGCTTTCACATATTACGTAATGCAGTAGGGGGTGGGGCTTTTGATATGGTATGTAACAATTAAGAAGTAATTAAAGTATTTGAACTTTCTTCAGAAACGAAATTTCCCGGATTTCCATGTCGTTTGTTGACGATGGCCGAAAAACTCAAGAAGTGGTTCAGGGCAGGCAGTACATACTGAGAGTGGAAGAAACCCATCCTGATGGTAAGATACTTGGTACTCAAAAGACCCCATGCAACTCACAAGAAACACTGCCCACTGTGCATACTAGTTGGACGCCATCTTGTTTTAATAAACATTTTTCCTAGTAGTAGGAAACACAAAATTTAGCTTCAAGATGCCGCATCGGAATGGATTTCAGAACTGGTTGGATCTTGAAGCATACCAAAATTCTCAAAAATATAACAGCACCTATCAGAACACATTGACCAATGAGAAAATTCATTAGAATTATCCACCCTATCAAAAAATTCCAGTAACTTTATTTGCAAATTCACCAAGATTGGTTTGAAATTCACCTGCCACATCCAAAATCTCATAGCCCTCATGTTTTCTATGACCAATGGCTTGTGTAAAAGTGCCTTACAAGTGTTAAATTCTAATATCGTCCTTATCTCATTTCAGTCTGAAGTGTTGCATTGTGGGTTGTGCATAACAGAAATCTTCCCTACATGAAAAAATGAACCTACAATAATCCTAATTTGTTTCATTTGCACATTCGTTTCAGGTCGATTTCACCTAAAAGTGAAAAAGTGCTTCAGTTTTAGTACATCTACTCTAGAAAGGGTTGAACTAACAGACGAAAGAGGGTAAGAATCCGTAGATGGAACACAGATGGACATAAGTTTCCAATATTAATTTCTTCCATCCACGAATTTCAGGTGTCCGATTGACCCGAAGACAATGTCCAGGTTCAAATATAACGAAGAGAAAGGAATCTCCGAGGCCATTGTATTTTCAATGTTCAAATTTCCGGACAGTACCCTAGTCAATGTGAACTGCTTGGTAGTGGCATGCAGGGGACCATGCACAGAGGTCAGAAATTAATTCCTAAAAGCTTACAGAAAAATTCTTAAAAGTAACATCGTAATCTTACTTCCATGTATTTGGACAAACAGGAATCATGTGACAGTCCTGCTAAGGCTTCCGGCCGAAGCGTAGACGACAATGCACCCTACCAGTTTTGGACGGCAGAATCTGCTCACGTGGTTGAGCCCAGAGAACCCAGTAAGTTCAATGGAATCAAATAGTACCAATTTGGGCTGCCTTTGTGCCATTTTCAAGTATTCAATGTTCTGTTTCAGATGCGATTCCCTTGGTGGACTGTTCCATCCATCGCTGGTCCTGGCTTCTCGGCCTTTGCATTGCCTTCGGAATCCTCTTCTTGATCATGTTGATCGTAAACATCCTGCTGTGTTCCGCTCTCACTTGCTCTTGCGCCAAACAGGAAGTGATCGAGAGGGATCCCTCGGTCATCGAAGATTACGATCCTTACAAAACGGGTGGAGGCTGGGGAGGATCGCAGTACGGCTCCAGGTAAGTTTCCAATGCTTGAATCTAAACTCCGTATTTTGAAAGAGACCGTTCAAATATTTAGTAAAATTTTTACCGGTATGCAATATTTGAACGCTGCCAGAAGTACCAGGATAATCCATTGATCCGTATGTTCTAGGTATTCTCTAAATGGCAAACACGAGTATCCGTCTGGAGGATCTACGTTGAATAGCACGACCCGTTCTATTTCGACCAACAGTGACCACTACGCCGTCGTCCACAATAATCCCGGAAGCAGTCGGTACCACGGCGATGACCGTTCGTCCAAAGGTGGCTTCGGGCATCATCACAGGGGACCGGAATCGACCATTTCCACCGGAAATCATTCCGGAAGAATGTGAATAGGTAAACCGGACGTGTAGTCGAGTGCCCGTCCGATGCGTTCCACTGTGAACAATGCCAATCTTGAATCCAATTGGAATAGTGCATTCCCGTATACAACGTATGCCAAGTGCGCCATGGCACCATGGACCAGGGAAATAGGGTGCCCGAGTGTAGCGAATAGACTACAAGCTCATAGTCAATCTTTTTTTAAACTACAAACTCTTAAAACAATCCTCATAACCCCAAATAATCTTGTGCTAAAAGACGGTACGATAACCGAAGGCAAAAGTAAGCTTATATGATGAAAGAAGAAAAAAACAAAAAAACAGAAAAAATCTTTAAAAATGGCCACAAATGGATTCTTTAGAGAATAGAATACCTGGTGTAGCATGTCATTGTGTTAGCAAACTTTTACAAATCTCAACGGAATAGCTACGGATCCGTAAAATGAGCCAACATCGTGAGTTTTTGTGCGTAGAATTTAATAGAAGGACGTCAGGTTAAATGCATCATTTTCAATTAGCTGCTTTACGGAAGCCATTTTGTATCGATACTCGAGTTCAAACCCAAAATATTGAAAAAGCGCCATTTGGGAACAACAAAGCAAAACAAAATCATATCACATCATGATGACAACAATTAATACAATCCTCCATTGGGGAATAGTTTAATATCACTTTGTTTTAATCACAAGTTTCATTCAATTAAATCCTATAAAAATATACAAAGTAGTGAAAGTATGGTACATTAAATGCAAATGCACAGTTTCATTACATTGATGTTTTCCAATTGATAATACCACTATAAAATATAGATAGATTACCACACAGGTATAAGCAACAAGATGGCTTCCAAAATAAAAAAATAAAAAAGGCCAAGTCATTTCTAGCCTAGAAAATTAATCGAGATTTTATTCGTCAATGTAAATATAGCAATCACAATTACATTTTTCGCATAACACGTTCTTTTGTACATTACATTCTATTTTGTAATAATTAATAAATAGTAAATTTAAAAAAGAAAATTGCAGAAGTGCCTGAATTTTCTCCAGGGTTAAAATCATGTCATTTTCCACCATTATCCTAATTGTTTATTGACTTGCACCATCGTGTCTGTCGCAAACAAATTCATTTTTGCCACTTTCAAGCATTTAATTATGTTGCAAAAACTTTCCAGAAATGGATGACGCTGCTTCTGACAGATTGCTGTAAGTGGACATGTCCAAAAAAATCAAGGCGACTTCAGGTGAAGCACCTCTTAAAAATAATACTGAAGAAAATTCGTACATTACAAATATCTGCCATTTTGGTTTTTGGATAAGCCTTTTTTAAGGATTGCAGCATAAATAATTAATCGGCAAGTAGGCCCCAAAATACATTTGGGATGAAACTCACGTTATTTTGGACAGATTTAAAGCGATGAATCCTACTTCTTCACTCAGTCGATGGAACCACGCTTGAGCGCCACCAATCCCTTCTTTTCCGAAGCTTTCTGGTCTTCCTCTCATCATTTTGAGCGCCTTGACAGTCTGGCTCATTTTCAGCTGACTCGTAAATGCGATTTCACTCTTAGCCATGTACTGACAGGTACCATTACGAACCCTGACCGGCTTCACGACCAACTCTTCGACCTGATCGCTGAACGTCTTAAAGATTCCCAGCGAGGTGGCACCAACGTCGTCCTCTTCGGCAACGCAGAAGTGCCACAGATCCGAATTGAGTTTCTTCAACCGGGCGACTTCCCGTCCCATCCGTTGCGCTCCAAATTCCTGGACCCTTTGGCGAAATCGCTTCAGAAAGTGGCTATAGATGTACGCATCGGCCGGCTGGAGCGCCCGAAGTTGTTTTACCACATCTCTCGGCAGGTGGGGCTTCGTTTCCTTTCGTCTAGTGTTGTGGCGGAAGTAGGCGATGTCCTCCAGCTTCCAGCACAAAAGATCCTTCAAGAGGATCATGGACTCGTCGAAGCTCTCGGCAACGAGGACCAATCCGAAACGGCGCTCCAGCCGTCGTACCGCTTCCTCCACTTTGGTCAAATTGACCATTTCAGTTGGCCTGATCCCAAAATCGTAGGCCATCTGGTTGAGGCCGAGGTAACCATCCGACCTAATAATATTAAAAATACTACATTTGGCCAAACTCCATGCATGTATAAAATACTCATATTTAATATGAGTACCGATGGAACTCTTCAAGAACGTTCCTAAATTCAACTCTTGGAACTTTGGGCTTCCCATAAATGTATGCAATACAGACCTGTCCATGAAGGTGGCCACATCAGGAGTCCTGTTTTTGGCAAACTCAATCACATCTTGTTTGTAATGCAACTCCAGATGAGCGTAAGAGTAAAGCGACTCGAACAGCGTCACCGGATCGCGCACGATGGTGACATAGATTGTATTGGCAGGCATGATGGCCATCACTTCCGGTTCGTTGAAGACTGTGTGATGACAGAATATGTTGTATCCAATGCGATGCCATGGTGCCATGGATGTCATCGCCCTGTGAAACGGCGCCTGGTTGCCCAAATAGTTGCCTAGCGTGGGTAGAACAAAGTTCAAGTCGTGGCGAGCGCCGTAGCGCAGGAACACGTTCTGGATTGTGCTGCTTGCACATTTGTGCGTTTTCAGAAAGAATATGTTGTGTTTGGCAATGCAGTGTCTAGGTGCTGCTTCTGATGCAACATTGGTGGTAGTTGCATGCACAAGAGGGAAGGACAAGGATGAAACGCTTGATGTGGATGAGCCAATAATAAATCTGTATAATGAACAATAATGACAAATCACATGCATTTCCTTATGTGTAAGATTCTCCTGTAAAAACTTTTCAAATCCTTTTGATTAAGCGTGAATTAGCTTAATCGTGGAAACAGTGATGGAATTACATAACAAGGGCCTGGGGCAGAAGTTTTGTTGAGGCCCCCATTCAAACATTGGGTGACTTTCAAAATAATCTGCAATATTTGATACGTCAATGCACAAGGAAGTTCATCTGCAGCTCTAGGCCCTGCTTTGAAGGTGTCAGTATGTTATGGCAAGGGAAAGTCACACTTTGAAAGAAGTGGATTGAAGGAAGAAGAGAAAGAAAAATTATAAAATTCATTGAAATTCCAAAAATTATTTGAGCCTACCATGCAGTACCAATCATTAAAGGGACAGTCTCACTTTGAAACAAGTTGGTTTTAATAAAAAGAGCGTGAAAAATTATTATTAAAATGGAAA
>JAQIXP010003108.1:0-13664 GCA_034700285.1 Proteroiulus fuscus
TTTTGTTTGTATCATATGATAGAGTTAAGAACTACTTGTAAACTGAATAACTACAGCTTATGACAAGGTAATAACGCCAAAATACGCCTAATATTTCACATTTCCAAATATCAGGATCATTCAGGTCTCAATTCTTTAGCCATCAGCTGCTAGCCGACAGCATCTTTTACCAAATCAATAACCGGTGTGTAGCCCACTGCTTTATTTTGGTCTTTTCACATTGAAATTTAATAAGTGAGAATGGTCACAAATTAAAGGAAAAGTCCCACTTTGTATCAAGTGATATTTAAATTGGTCACATTTACTAGATATGAATGGCTGTTGCAATAATAATTGCAAGAGTTTCCATACATTGAAGAAATCATGATGTTTGCCAAATACATGTTATGCGCCATTTTTCCAGTGATTTTATCAGACACAAAGTTGGTGGCGCTCTCTAGGACATGCGTGTCTACGTGTTTCACGAGAGCAGGTGCCTTTTATCCAGTAGAGGGCGCTACACGTAGTCAGTAAAATAGCGTGCCTACTTGGGCTTTATATTTTCATCCAAGTCCACGTTTTAAAGTGGGACTGACCCTTTAAAGAATCCGTACCTATAAATGGTGGCTGATCGGCTGGTGGCTAACGGCTTGGTACCTTTGTTGACGTTTGTGGGAAAAAGGTTTCTTTTCGTTTACCATCACTAATAAAGCGAAATATTCACGCTATAGTCTGAAATGGCGCAAGTTTTTCGACTGTTTGGACCTCATGCCGATGCTGCCAAGCAGCGGAACTTTAAAAAGGGCCTTTTTTAAGCGAGTTGAAAGGACACTATGGACATTCCCGAGTTCATTAGTTTTCTTCGGCCAGGGATTATATTAGTATAATTTGACCGGACAAAGATGGCCCTCCCTAACATTGGGTCCGGGCACAAAAGTTTGGTAAGTAGGCGGGCGTGGTAGCAAAGAGCTAAGGTCCTCTTGTTTATGGTTTCTGTGGCTTATAGCCCAAGACCGATTTCATTGGAAATTTAGGGACCCACACAAATCCTAACCAAGGATTAACTTGCTGCATTAGGCTTGAATGGAGGACCCAAACCCCGAAGGGAACAGCTTTTAAACCTTTCGCACTGGGTGACTCCCGCTGATCTTTTCACCGATGAAAAAAAAGCTATACTGCATGCCCTTTCCTCCCATAGAAAACCAGGGGGACTTTGTGGGCCAAAGTTGGATGGACAATGCTTCGTTGCATTTCAAATTGTTGTTTGATGACTACATTTTCGAATGTATTTTGAAGGCGGGAATTATGGGGCTATTATAAGAGTCATAAAGATAACTAGTTCCCGGGGTCCTTTGACTCCTTTCATGATTCGGGGGAAAAATTTGGGAAAAAAGTGGGAATAAAAATGCATTGTGTAATGCACGTTATGAAATTTATTTGCTCTCATGTATGCAATGCAACCAAGCTTGCATCGTAGGTTCGTGTAAATGTTGCTTGGTCAGTAGTAATCCTTGGCTTGTGGTAAGCTGACCATGGCATGATAAATTCCATTGCTCATTTCCGTGCTGCATTTTTCTGTACTGGATGTCAAATTTCAACCACTCACTTTACATTCTCTTAACACACTCCAGTTTTTCATTCTCAAGTAGGCCTATCCATGAGGATTTTAGCAAAGTTTTAATATTTAAAAAAATTTGCAGTTTTTTTTTGTAATATTCACATTTTTTACTTATTTCTGTTTTTCACAACTGATCTGGCCACATTTCAATGAAATTTAGATGTGGTGTGAACTTCTCGGCTTACTAAGAACGAAGGATCTTTGTTAACTAAGTATCATTAATCTTACTAATGTCATTATTTGTTTTAAAAATTAAAAAATTAAGCCCGGAATTTAAATCAACTAATTTTAAATTTAATAAATCTGGATTTTCTCTAAAAGGCATTTTTCTCAAAATAAGAAATCTGGACTCATGTGGGTTTTTTATCTCAGCTCTTCAATTGTAATTTGATACGCCTATAATAACCACACTTAGCCTAAATGCACTTATACTACAAATTTAGGCCATTTTTAGAAAAACGCCAGCAAAAAACGTTTCCTTTGGTTGCCACGGCATTTTCAAGTGGCACCACAATAGACTGGATGAAGGAAATTGGGAAAAATGAAACATATTTGGATTTTAAAAGCAATTGCATTAAAAACTTGGTAGCTATATATATATATATACCGTATATATGCTACATCGTACACACACCGAGTGGTAATAGCTTAATAAATTGCGATTCTGTTTGCTCGAAAATGATAAAAGCTCCGAGCTTTACTGAACATAAAAGATGACAGCTAGACGTAGCGCTAAAGTGACTTCCTTTTGTTACGGATGCACTTCAATCTAAACCTTGTTCAAATATAACGAGTTCTAACTCATTTTTCCAAAGGCCCTGCATGGACCCAAGGCTTTTCTTTCAGTTTACTCTTGCCAACAAAAGTGCACGCATTTCACCGTGTTGATGCACGCAAAATTGCGCCGATTGATACAGATTCCCAAAAGAGAGAAAAGAAATTGCTAAACTATAGTTTTCGATCCAATCTCTATCATCATCATCACCACCACCACTCTCCACTGTTGGTTAGCTCTCGAGGGAAATAATGGAGCAAACGCACTTTTGAAAAGGAAAGCTATAGTATCCACCATATACACGTACTGCGGTATAAATTTTGAAGTGGATAAATTATGTACCATTTCAGTTTGTGTAATGGAAAGATTTTTCGGCTTTTTTTTAACGCCTTTAATGGACAAGATCCGAGGTATCGGTACTTTGCGAAATTTCTGCAAAATTTCTTGTTTTTCAATCAACCTTATTGTTTCCTGGGCAGAAACGGGGCGCCGTCTGTACGCGTACCTTGTTAACTATTACATTGAAACCAGCAATAAACACTGTAAATTCTTTTAAATGTTGCAGTGTTGAAGTAATGCCATTGCTAATCCTAAAGGGCAAATCCCTCTGGCTCGGCACATGCTTAGAACTAGCTTCTGGACATTTCTATAGAGGTCGCAGTGTTTACACCTAAGAAACTAGTCCAAGTCCAATTCTGCTATGAAATATTGTTTATTAATTCAACAGAAGTAATTGTCATAAAATTAGAATAAAAAAATTATCACTGTCTACATGTAAGCCTATAATGAAAATCAATGAAGATGATGTTGATGCCCATGCAAGTAATCATACACTTTTCATAAGTAAAGCGCCATCTATGATGAATAATTGACAATAGCATGTATACTAAATCAATATGGCCGACCATTGACTTATTGCGCCATCTATGACAAAGAATTTTCAACTAGAATATGCTACTGCAATATTCTTCTGTGAAATGGCGCATTATGGGAGTCGTTTTGGCAGGGTTTTTTGTGGCAAGTATAAAGTCACATGATCCAACTGATTTTTCTCATCAGGTATCACTGCATGTGTCACTGTCACTGTATTCTTCCCCAAATGTTTCGTTGCCCGTACACGTTGCAAGGTTCAACATTCTCGACCGTGCAGCTGCCATCGAAGCTATGCTGGAGTTGAAATTCGAAAACGGTGGTTGTAGGATGTCCCCAGATTCAGTCGTATTCTCTTCGAACGAGGTTAATTTCATTGTTGTTAAACTTGTGTCCGAGGTTTCCGTATCCAAAAACTCTCTCGAGGCAGTTTCCTGCACTGCGACACCACTGTTTAGTAGTGCCCGGGCTTCACGCTCTTGCCATTCTTCGGCTTTTGACACCAGGACGGTCTTGAGTTCTGAAAACATTCTCTTCGAAATTGCTCTGTCTTCTAACGTTTTCCGCTGAAATGACATTTTCAGTTACAATAATGAAAAAAAATTATGTAAAAAGAATATGTACCAATACTTACTCTCAATTCCAAATCCCAGGAACCGTCCTCGGTTTCGGCCAGGTCCTCGTTTCTGTCAACGTATGCCTCGAAAACCTAAAACGAGAATTTCAGTTTTTCAAAGTTTTACTCCCGGAAATGTCCTTGCTGCATATTTTCATTAGTATATTTAGTAAAATTCTTTCTGTAGATCTTATGTGACATTTTGGAAAGGGTGTCAAGCCATTAGCCAACAGACAATTCCAAAATTGTAACAATTTGTGTCGCTTTTCATTTCATGTATAGAAATAATTAATAGACTAACGGGGTTTATACTGAATTCTGTAAGTGGCCTCCCTGATGTTCCCAGGCTATTCTTAGTAAATAATTTTCCTTGAATTTCTATTGCCGTATGAAGCCTGAAAATGCACCACTCACGCCCTTTCTGGAATTTGGGAGGAGGCTGGTTGTTATAACGGTTCCAAGCTAACGGCTCGAAATAACATAAAAAAATTGCAAAGATCTTGGTTTATCATTGTAAAACTGAAACGTCGGTGCTACCTGGTCTTCCGGAGCAATGTCAGTTCTGTCCAGCAACGGAATTCCAAGCGTAGCATTTCCGCTCGGCATAGGAACGGGAATGAGCACGGCTGCAAATCAGAATTAAGCGAATTTTATAGAACTTTAAAATTATAGTCCAAATTCAAATGAAGAGTAGGATTTAATTTGGGTATTACCTTCACACTTTTCCTGGACTGGGCCTAGTTTCTTTAATCGCAATGCGCTTTCGTCCCAACAGGCCATGCAGGCTTGCAAGTCTTTATTTACAAGCTCCAGTTGATCATTGAGGACTGTGTAGTCATCAAGACTAAGCTTTTGAGTCGGATTTTGTGAATCAGTGAAATCGTCGAATGTTTCAAGAGAATCATTGAAATCCTGGATTCTACGAATAGTAAAAGGAATTTTATCCAATATACATTAACAGTTAAAAACATTAAAATTAGCTTTTGAAAGGGGGTCACACTGTCCTATATTTCCCATATTTTATAGATTCCTACCTTTGTCGTATACATATATTATTTGCAAAATTGTCTTATATTTCTCAAATTCTCATATTTTATTCATTATTTATAAATTTCCAATCATCTTATGCCTTATTTCTATAAATTTTGTAAGGTTTTAATGCATCACAGATTGACTTTGGAATAAATTTCACATTTTTTGTAAGGCTACATTGATCAAAGGTAGTTTTCTGTTATGCAAGGTATATAAAATCATTATACATTAGGGACTTTGCGCCATACAACAAAAGGTGGAAAAAATTACAAAAGTTTAATTAACAATGAAAGTTTAAAGTAGTTGGCAGCAATCCAATTCTAATATTATAAATAAATAAATTGAAATTACTTTAAAATTAGTTTCCTAGCTGTTATTACCTCAAGTTTCATCGTTTTATGAATAAAATGCACTTTGATATTTTAGTTTGTAACTTTCGTTGTATATTATACTTTTGTAAGTTTTATCAACTTTTGTTGTGCGGCGCAAAGTCCCTATTATATTAAAATCATATAATTTGGAAAAAAAACTATCCTATGAAATTCTGATAATGTAACGAAAATTCTGTAAAATTCCTTCTTTTTTGGTTAAAAAAATTTTATAATATTCCAATATTTTTGGAAAGAAAAGTCCAATAATATACTTATATTTTCGGAAAATATTGCTGTAATATTCTTAGATTTTTGGAGAAAAAAATACTCTTAAGATCCCCACATTTATAATAGAAATTCCTATATTTTCAAATTTTGTATAATCTTTTCTATAATATTCAAATATAGGAATATTACTTTTGGCAATAATTTCTATAATGCTCCATATTCTTGAAAATAATTTCTATAATCCACAATCTTGAAAAAAAAATGTCTATAATGGTCCATATTTTTGAAAATAATTTCTATAATAGCAATGTATTTTTGGAAAAATTCCTATGATATTCCTATAGTTCTAAAAAATACTTTTATAATATTCCTATAATTAATCATATACATATACAATTTTAAATACTAATTAAGCTACCGTGCTTGTTATCTAGTAGTTAGGGAAATACTGTAGTTTAGTTGTAAACCAATTGGTGTACCTCGCCAATGAAACCTGCAAATGCAGACTCAAACTCTTAATAGCAGTAACTAGTGCAGCACGAGAGGACATTGCTGACTGAATTACAGATGAGGACTCTCGATGTAGCGATGGGTGCCGACCAACTCCGGCAATTTTCCGATGAAAATTAAGACTGTTAGTTAGCGTCATTGAGGCATGCCTCAGTTTCAGGCTTCCGGATTTTATAATTGGGAGCACGATTCTGAAACAGTCTTCTAATGGGAGAAACGTACATAAAGGAGAAATTCGGCATACAATCCTCCAAAAAATAAAAATACATGTAACATTGATATTCATTCATACACACCCAAATTTACATCTTTTGACTCGACTACAAAATCTGGATAAAAACAAAGTGCCAAGCGGCGTAAGAACTCTGATAACTGCACTCCAAAAAGCTGGCCTAGTGACTAAAAAGAAATGGTAAAGCTCCATTAAATTAGCATCCTATTATAGCTCATATAGAAATGGATATTATTTAGTAAATATGCCAGATTGTAGTTGTTTTGTCTACCTTGATTGTCGAAACTGATATATCTTCATGGTTCAAAAGCTCCTCGTCGTCTGGCACATCAGTCACAAGAACAGGGCCAAATTCTGTATCATTCATGAATGCCACATAGTTGCCATTATCAATTTCCTTTCTTAGTGGATATGTTGATAAGTTAAGGTGATTCGTGTATTTTACAATTTTAACTCCAATCAGTGTACATTGATTTTAATCATGCATCCAAACTATTTAATTACTTTATACGTGTTGAGCTTGGTTTTTGCATGCAAAATGTCATATCGAGGATGACAGTCAAAATGATATTCATTTACACTGTAAAGGATATGAATTAATTAGGTTTAAAGTTGCCATTTTCATGGCTTTAAACTGCTCTCGAAGGGTCCTGATTAGGCAGATACGTAACGGCGTGCACAGGCAGCCGCTCGGTAGAGACAAGGGGCGAGGAAAAAGGGTGGACCGTTCCATCCGCGATGCCGATGAACCTGCTGTTGATCTTAAAATATGTATACCAGTTTAGTCATTGGGAAATAGAAAATTTGTAAAATAACAGATCATTTTTTATATATATGCTACTATAGCTTAATTCTGCCCATTTTTGTTTCAGATCACAGCGCTGTGGACCCCGGCTCACGACAAGGATCAGGATTCAATATTTTGGTGAGCTCACAATTTACGAATATTTACTTAATAAACGTAGCTAAGCAGGGTTCAACGTATCAAAAACAACTTAAAAAAATATTCAATAATTATTCTAAGGTATACCTTCAATGATTTTGTTCAGTTATTTTGCTCAAGCACTGTCAAAACGTAGGAGATATTAAAATGAACTAGGTTAAGGCCTCTATTCTGCCATGTTGACTTTTTTTAGAAAATATTTGTAATTATGACGTGGTAGATGCAGAACATTTCCCTCACTTCCACTTTTTCCCTTATATGTTTAATACGTTCGGCTATGGTCTTTATATTTGCCTTGAGTGTGGGTGGGTACGAGCATTAAAGTTATGCCTTTGTACCAAGTTTTGAAATATTCGAGTAACTGTTTGGTCATTAAATATGACGGAGTTATACATAGCGCCAATGGAACTTTGACTTTTTCTCCAAAAACTTTAAACTTTTTTAAATATGGAGTTTCAGCTAAGGGGCTATAAATAAATTGTAATCATAATTCTAGTTTAATTTAAAGTTTCAGCATTTTTGTTTAAAAGTTTTGATTTCTAAAACCAGTGGCGCTACAGCTAAAGCTCAACTAGATAGGCCTTATCAATGGGAAGATAGCAAAACACGAGGCGATTATAAGGTCATATTGCTTTTGTCTATGAGCCCAAAAAATATTAGATAATTTCTTACAATAATAAGCCTCTTCCAATGACTTCCAATTCCTGAACGTGACCGATGGACTTCAGGACTGAACGAGAGAAACTCTCGCATTGGCCTATGCATTCGTTGAGGTTAGATAAGCAATCATGGAAGTCTCGCTTCATTTTCCATAATCCAAGAAGCATAATCACTTGGGTTAGCGCATATCCGGACAAACCAACAACAAAGGCACTTTCAGCAATAAAGGCACCTTTCGAGCCGTAGCTTAGCATTTCCAAGTGGCACTTTGCACAAGCATAAGAAATTAGAAGAGTAGCTGGCAGGAGAAATCTGAATAAAAATCCAGAAAAAAAATCAGATATGCCTGATACGGTATTTGTGGCAATAATATCCTGCTGTGCACACCGTTTGAGATTGGCTGGCAAATAAATATTCGGAGGCAGATCTCCCGTTGTTGCCGGAAACATATTTTCCAAAAAGTCTGCATCCTCTTCCATCAAAGCACGAGAGTTTAAGATGGTTTTCCCATGTAGGACTAAATAGTATGCAATCTGGAAAGATTTTTTGGCAGTTTTTGTAGGATTTTTTTCCCTAAAATCCTATCAATAAAATACCATATTATGCTATTTGGCCTTACTAGAGCCTGGCGTATCGATTTTCGGGAAAAGTTCACATTGAGAGGGCCCAGGAGCTGTTGTTTCACTAATGCAAACTTGTCCTAAATTCGTGTAAAAAAAAAGAAATATTTCCAGATAAACTGTGATTTAGTAACAATTAAGGCGCAGTAATTAATTGTGCAGCTAACCTTCAATAATGAAGTTGTATTACTTAACGCTTTTACAGCAAATAGGAGACACCCCCCTCCTTCCCCCTGTCGTAACACTAACGTAGCACTGGGTTTTGGAAGTCCCCCCATGACCTTATGTAAACGTCGTAAAATTTTGGTGATAAAGAATTCCAACAATGAAAAGTTTGAAAGTAAACAGCAGAATTTATTGTGGTATTTAAAACTGCATCTGTCACAAGTGTGAAACAAACAAGAAAAACTAGTTTTAATCATAGACACTGACTTTCCTATTTGAATACGGGGGTAAAAGTTACAATTTTTAAAACCAGTATTGGTTGATACCCACCGTACGGGAGCAAATGTACCTATTGCCCCCGTGGAGTCGGCGCCTATGATTTTAATAAAAAAATTGATGTGTTTTGATGCCCTTTCAATGCAGTGTTTCTACAGTATTATACCCCGTTATCGTAACGCCTTTGGTAAGCATATCGTGATACCCTCTTCCCGTTATCCAATCCAATCTAGGGTTAACTGTCACGCATTCTGCTATGCACGGCCCTCATCACTGATGATGATGAGAAAGGAAGGAAAAGGAGGGGTTGGGAAGGAGATGTGGTCATGGCCAACTTTTAGAGGTACTGCCCCGGCATTTGCCTTATGTAACTCACGGAAAACACGAATCATGGGAAGCCACCTAAACCACGATCACGGCAGTAGAATTTGGGAGCTGAACCCAGGTCTTCGAATGCGAGGCTAGTTACCCGGTACGACTTAATTTGCTCTCATATAAATTTATTAACGGACGAATATATGTACAACCTAATTTTAATTATATAAATATTGAGTTCTTGCACCAATATGCCATGCCATGGCTGAATAGATAGCTTATTTTAGGATTAGCTAATCCATTTCTTACCAATAGTCTATCCCAGAAAGATGCTACTGCTGGTCCCTCCTCTTGCAAAGCTTGGACAGGATCCTCTTCTAATCCCAGATCTTGACTGTATTTATAAAGAGGAGAATGCTATTTGATAAAAAGGATGCATCATCCACAAATAAGTCAAATACTTTGGCATCACTCTTCAATGCTAATTATAGTTTTGAAAAGTTTAGTAAGTCTACCTCCAAGTCCACATCTTCATCCTCATCATCCATGCTTCATTGTCATAGAAATAGATTGATATACTTACTTTCTCTCATGCAATGCTTATAATGCAGACATCATGCAGACGAAATACAAATGCTTATAATTTCAGCAGTCCAAGACCAAGAATCCCTGATCTCAGTTCCAATAATATTCCAGACGTACTGTAGATTGTTCATGGCAGTACAGTACAATCATATACCACTGATTAGCCTGTTATAACCACATGCCTACTCATCCCCGCCCCAGTGTTTTTAAACAACTCAAGTTTCTGCTGCAAAAGAATTGAGCATGGTTTAACAAAATTTTCCTCTCGATTCCGACCACTATTCTTCAACCGTCTATAAAAACAAATAACTAGCTGATTCAAAAAATGATGTCAGTGACAAGCTTTAATGAAAAATCATACAAACTTTCATAAATTAATAAGTAAAATATCTGAATAAAACTCCGAGTTATTTGTCAGCCAAATCTCCTTGGTCGAAATACCGTGCCACTAGACAAATAAGAAGATTGAGATGAATAAGCTGTACGTCTTTATCACTGTCCTGAAAACGAACAAAAAACAGAGATTAATTAGCATTTACCAAACGATATTTTTTGTCAGGTAAACTAACATTGGCATTGAAATTGTACCAAGCAAGCTCTGAGGTTGGCACAATGTCGGGCGAGAGTTCGGATCGACGAGCACGCTTCGGGCGTTAGGGGTTTCTCCAGGTTCGAGAGGAGTGCGTAAAACCACTGGCCCTAGAAAATACCGGAAATAATACTGTAAATTCCAGTTTGTATAGTCTCTTAAAGGTGATGTCTCACTTTGTACACACTTGCTTACTATGCACCACTAGTGAGCATGCAGCACCGGTGTGGCATATTAACTTTTATCGGTTTATTTCAAATATAATTTGCAATACAGTAAAGTGAGACTCCCTTTAGTACGTATTAGAAGCAATAAGCATTTACTTGTTTTGGGGTGAAACCCGTAGCTTCAAACCAGCTGATGTGGTAATCCAGCACCCGCTCGATCAGGGGTTGGGACATTGCAGTGACGATGCTAAGAAGTGGGGGTGAGCCGAAAGATTCAATTTCTTCCACCGGTCCCATGGGATCGGCAGCCCCATCTTTTGTCGCCAATTCCTTTCGCAACTTATTGCCAAAGCAAAAGCGGCACCAGCCTGTATCGTCGTCTATCCCTGGCTTAGCAATAGTTAATAAATGAGATTATTGTAGGGGGTTACAGATGGCCTATCCTATGTCCTGTAGCCTATTTTAGCAAATTTTTATATATTTTTATGTTCATTTAATGCCATATTTCTATATATTTCATAAGGATTCAATGCAACACAAATTAAAGTTGGGGTTATTTTCTCCTGTTTTCGAAAGTTTAATTCACCCTATCATTGAGTCCTATAATATTCTTCTATTTATGGAAAAAATCTTTGTAATATTCCTATAATTAGGGTGAAAATCTCTCTATATATTAAATATGGCAGCAAACATTTGAGTATGGGATATATTGAAAAGGAGAAAGTACACGAAATTTTGAAGTGCAATAATACTTGCACATAATGGCTGCCCGTGTTATTTGTCATACCATACTCTTAATAGTTATTGCAACAATCAGAAGCCTCAAAAGAACTGAATTATTTTTTTTCTGCAAAATGGTACGATATGGTGGTAATTTCAAAAGGGTTCTTAGGAGGAACAAGTTTTACCAATTTTACGGATGCATCGGTCACGGCATGAGCTTTCTTTAATCGGGATTTATAATTTGAAAGTGCCTGCAAATAAAAGATTATGAAACCAATGTTAAGTGTGTGACGAAAACAGTCAGTAGTAACGACTCGAGGTCTGTCCATGTACGGTGCTAAATATATGCAACCAAAGACGTACCATTCTAGTATCGGAGAAGTCTGCAATTTGTCTCCTCTGCCAAGCCAGGGTGGGAGTGTAACCTTTTGGCGCGGGTTGACATCCATTACCCTAGTATTAGTATGCAGGAGAAAAATATTAACATCATCCTTATAGTTTAATTCACGCACTCCGATCAAACTTTTACGTGAATAAAGAGTAGCGAAAGTAAAAAAATAACAAAAAACTCACTGCATTGTATTTGATCGTCTGTTTGCTGTGGAAGTGGGTAGGGTCGATGTTGGCAACGACGACGTCAGGGCACTGGCGAGCTTCAAGTCTGGATGTGAAATTTACAAAAGGGAAAATAAATAATGGTCCGAGTTGGGTCGTTTTATGGGCTTAGCAAAAATTACTTGGCCGACCAAATTCAGGACATTGAGATGGCCAGCATAGGGCCGCAAGCTTTGTACTGGGCAAATTATATCAGTGGGTTAATTTGCAAGTTTGTCAAACTTTGTTGATGAACTAGGTGGATGTAGCCCAATGTAGTGGCTTTTCTTTTGCCGGAGAAGATCTCCAGAATGCTAATCACTTGTCTACTGGTCATCTTAGAACAAACTTTCTTAATTTCTTGATTTTACTGCCGAGAATTTGATTTGTGGTAGAAAAAAAACTTCCAAGGGAAAAAAATTCCACCTGGGAATTGATATCTTGGCCTTTCTTGGTTAGTCCAAGATCATATATCAAGGTTTTCAATAATTTTAGGAGTGAAACGTGTTTTTGTGTGACCCTATGGGATATAAATTTAGAAGTAGGTAGGTCAGTACGTGTCCCCAGTCCCTCCACTTTTGTCGTTAACAACTAAACATATCTTCAGGGGGAGGGGTGGGACCTCTTTGGAATTTCGGGTAGGTATGCTAAAGTTGTTGAATTTGGTAATTATAGGCCTATGAGAAACAGAAATATAGCTATACTTACTGAACTCTTCGTAAATATTCGTGCCCCGATGTAGGTGGCAGCTTTAAATCATATTCTTCATCTGAGCCATTCTCAAAATATAAAGCTTTTGTCATAATTTCGCAATCTGAAGACATTTATTTTTGTCAAAGAAAATCTTATTTGGTATTCAATCGATTGGTATTCGTTCTTTTATTTATAAGCAGATGATGGGGATGTGATCGTCTACACTGCTTTAGCGGGAAAATACAAAAATAAAAATCACATTATTATTGATGTACTTTTGGAAATTGTTAATTTGTTAGGAATATTTTAATATAAATTAGGCTATATCTTTATTATGGGTATTAATCGATTTTAAAAATACCTCCTATATTATTAGAATGAATGAAAGCCTTGAATAAAGATCTTATCTCGAGTTGTAAAAAGCTTGTACTAAAAGCAATGGCTAACAAAAACAAAAGTTATAGCAAAACAAATTATAGGCCAAAGCCTCCCATTTCAAATATTGATTATTCTGATAACGTAATTATTGATGACGCAAATATATTTAATAACTAATATTTAATTATTTGCTTCAGGCAATTTTATATACCATGATTCGAGCCGCCAGACTCGAAGCTCAAAGTCTCGAGTTCTCGAAACTCGAGCTGCGAGACTCGTTTTTGAGTTCTCAAGTTTTCGAGCTGCCAGACTCGAGTTCTCAAGACTTATGCAGCCAGACTCGAGTTCTCGAAACTCGAACTACCAGACTCGTTTTCGAGTCCTCAAGTTTCGAGCCACAAGATTCGAGACTCGAGCCGCCAGACTCGAAGCTCAAGTCTCGAGTTCTCGAAACTCGAGCTGCGAGACTCGTTTTCGAGTTCTCAAGTTCTTGAGCTGCCAGACTCGAGTTTTCGAGACTCGAACCGCCAGACTAGACTCGAGTTCTCAAGACTTATGCGGCCAGACTCGAGACTCGAGTTCTCGAAACTCTGACTACCAGACTCGTTTTTGAGTCCTCAAGTTCTCGAGCCGCCAGACTCGAAGCTCACCCAAGTAACACACAACGTTGGCCCAACATTGGTTTTGTGTTGGCATAGTTGGCAACTCGTTGGTAGTTGGCAGAC
>JAQIXP010003109.1:0-13663 GCA_034700285.1 Proteroiulus fuscus
ATTTTTGACTATCCTTAGGAAAATTATTCCATTGTCTTATATAACGTAAGAAAAAAGGACCAATGATAACCATCCGTTTTAGCACGAATTTCCTTCAGAGGATTTGAGTGAACATGCCCGCCTCTAGCGTTAGTATTAGGCTTAAAGCTATCGGAAACCAAATTAAATTATATGGCAAAGTAAACCTTTCAAACAAACCCATGCTTAAATCTTCCCTTAAATTTAGTTTACAAAGTAGCTACTAAATGGTGCCATTTCCTTTTTTGCAATAATATTGTAAATGGCGTTAATCATTTATTTTACAAAATTCATGATTTCAGATTATGGTAAGTCTGCTGAAAACATGACAAAAAGAAATATGTTTATCTGGTAGAGAATGTTTTTCATATAGAAAGTATTCACTGTGTTTTGAAAAGTTAGTGGGGCCATCTATTGAGTAAGTTGAGTACTAGCATTCAAATTTTTTCAGCCATCTTAGGAATCCAACTCACATCAGTATCCATAGAAAAAAAGTGTTGCCATAATGAACAATTTAAATGGATTAGTTTACAAATTAGTTACTAGATGGTGCCATTTCCTTTTTGCAATAATATAGTAACATGGCGCCTTTCATTTATTTTAGAAAAGTCAGGATTTGTCTTTGTTTAAAAATAACTTGTCACAAGGTAACTTCCCCTTTAAAACCAGACTGCTTACATAACCCATCTTGTGTGTCTTTATAACATTGCTGCATGTAGCAGCATAAAAATCAATTATTTAGTATGGTATTTCTAGAATGGGCATATTTGCAAATGTGCCACTCAAACCTCCAATTAAAATCAATTTGGCAATTGCTTTCAATCTTTATTTACTCTTAATACTTTTGATAATGTCCAGTTGAACTATAGATGATTATATTACTGCTAATATGCATTGTTCCATATTATTTTAAAAGTGCTGCTATACATCTCTTATGAAATATTGCTTTTCTGATATCCACACTGTCAGCATTTTTTTTGAATATCTGCTTTGGACATAATAATTTAAAACAGGATTTCAATTACTTAATGCATTGTCCAGGATATCGATTTTCTGCATTAGAACTGAATGAAATCGCGTGTATACAAAGCCTAAAGACATTGAAAACTTTTTGCGAAAGTTGAAATACATCATTGGTGAATTTATGCAAAGCACTTTGGAAAATTTTGACTATTAAATGCTGAAATTGTGTATTTTTGAATAGACATATTGTGCTCCTGGCTAATATATAGACCTGTGGAGAGGATTTGTTGCTCCGATATTGTGTATCTTATTGCTTTCTTCCAACTCGCTGCATAAAGATAAGCCAGAAAACTCTGTTTATGTGGACTTTTCTGTGAAAAACAGCTTGCAGAATGGCAGTGGCAGATAAGAATTTAGTTGGACAATATTTAGACTTTCTATAGGGGACAAAATAATGGGAATATTTATCTTTTGAAACAATGTCATCCTATAGAGTTTCTATAAAATTCACTGTTTTTGAGCTATAAATGCTTGACAATGAAAATTGTGTTAGGCGAAAATTTAATTAAATTTTGCAAAGGATTAAGGGAATATAATCCTGAAGAGCCTTTTATCAATCTTCATTCAAACTGCATAATTAGGTAATTGTCTCTGGAAGCCATTTTGTTTTTTTATAATCTGTTATGTTAAAATGCTTAGAGGATGACTATAGTGTTGCAATTCAAGCATTAAGTCTATGGCAGCAGTTAATTACGATTAGAGCATTGATTTTAGGTAAGATCATGGTTAGATTAGTGATTTTGCTTCTCATGATATGAACTTGGGAGCACTGATTTTAGGAGGTGTTACAAATCATTAATTTTAAGGTAGATCATGAAGTGCTGGGCTGTTGATTTAAAACTAGAACACAAAAAAAGCATTGATTTAACATAAAATCATAATGTAATCATTGATTTAGTTCGAAAGTGCGAACATTTATGAATGATTGCTATTGATTATTATAATTATATATTTATTGATTATTATTTAATTTAAAATGAAAATAATCCTTGTTTTGGTTCTGGACTATTGGTTTTCTGGAAATAAATGCTGCATGATTAGCATGGTAATGTTATTCCACGCAAAATAAGATTAATTTTTTACTTTAACAATATTTTTAAAAATGTTCCTTTTTTTCTGAACCTTAGTATTTTAGAATTTAGACGATGGTATGCATGGTCTGTTTTTGCAAAAAAAATAAAAATAAAAAACAATTTTTGTTAAATTTAATTTAATTTTTGATAAAATTCATTTTATTGTACTTGGGTCTGTGCTTCATTTCATCAAAAATATCTAGCCCTAATCTTTTTTTTTTTTTTTTTAAAGTAAGACTTTCTTGAATGTTGAATCTCTTTTCATGATTTGCTTCATAATATTACCACATGCTTTTAGCCACTTGAATTCTTTATAATGTGTGTTTATAATGAAGCTTTTACATGCAAAATCCAATAAATTACTCATGTTCCAGAAATTCACCGCAATGTACATTTTACCAAGCAAATATATTCCAAACATGAAACACACCCATCAATTATGAGTTAATTTGGACCATGTTTTTTAATGCAAATGACTTTTTCTTATTGCAAATTCTGAATTACAAATAAAAAGTTGGGGACAAACAGACTTGTATTCTACGTATTTACACTTTACATAATTAATGTAAATTTGTCCCTTGGCTCATTTATTCACGGTATAATTCCTTGTTAGATCTGACAACATTGGCTTGCCATTGTGATTAATTCAATCATCCAAACACGCATACATGAAATATGTATCTTTTTCATTGTTTTTCCTACCTAAACACTACATCAAGGTAGGCCTATGCTGGTGCCATTCTGTCTATGGAGGGTGGGCTAGTCTATCTAATTTTGTCACTTGATAGTTGTTAATTTCATATGACTCTTAATAGGTTCCCTGTCCACTGCATTAGTTTAATTTGGCAAGGGATTGCTTTTGTCTATATATAACATCGATTAAATTAACCAACATGTACCTTCCTTATATATGATGTCTACATGTGAATCTAATTATATTTGCTTCTAAGAGTTTCTCGCAGGAGTAAAATTATCCAGCTTCCATCATTCATCATATAATAATGGCTATAAAGATGATACATTATACCCTTTGCACAAGCTTCCATGTATAGACTTCTTCTGTGCAAGCTGCAATATTGATTATTTCAAATATCAATATTAGACTCGTGTATATAATGATGAAACTAAACTAATCAGTTGTTGGAATTAAGTGGAAAGTATTGACACTTAATGTCATTTCATATACCTTCTTTCCGACTTGATTGGTATTTGCTTCAAATGTGGGTTTTGTACAACAGATTTATGTCAGATGTTTTATTAAATGATGCTCTGATAATTGGAAATTCAATATTGAGACAAGTATTTGCCAGCGATTAGATCTTTTTCACATTTTGGATGAATTTGGGTCTTTTTCAAGGATGTTTTTATTTATGAAATGGAATACATGGCTAATGTCAAATGATGATGTAATTGATAGTATTTCTTAAAATAACTGCGCTTTAAAAATGTATTGTTTTGGCTGAAAGATGCATTTCTGAATTGAGGCAAGGAATTCTTTTTTTTTACGAAAATTTAAATTTGTGTTATTTAGAAATATAAGCTAATTGAAAGTCTTATTTGTAATCAAGCATTCATGATTTTATTGTATAAGTTCATATATTTTTTCTGTAGAAGTTTGTTGTCTACTTCTGAAATAAGTCCTACAGAATTTTGTTCTATTGGGAAGCCTCATTTACATTAAGTTGATATAAGATTATAAATTATATTATTTTTAATTGAAAATTATTGCTAGAAATTATGAAAGAAAGTTTCAGTATTGCAGTGTAAGTGGCTGTAGAAAGTTTTCTCTTTAAAAATTAATTTTCAATATTCATGTAGAATTATTAGCTGGAATTATATTTTTTGAATGTAAGTTAAATGAGTATTTCTCATATTTTCACAAATCAATAAATGATAAGCTCCCAGTTGCAATTAATGTACAAAATAATTTAGAATAAGCTGTTTTCAAGCTACATATGCACGACTAAATTTTGTTCAAGTTTCAAGCATCAATCATTTGGCATAAAAATCAATCTCACATGTGTGCTTGTGTTTGGTTCTGAAAAATGTGATATTAGCATAACCCATATTTACTATAGAATCAATCACCGTAATATTTGACAAACCTTCAGTACTTGATAGGTCATGACATCGTAGCAATCTGTTAGATTTTAAAATAATAATCTTCCGTATATACATCATAGAATACATTTTTGACTAATGTTAACATTTTTGGGGAATGCATGCACGTTTGCAAACACCAGATGGCAATGGAAGGATTGACAGATTGAAACTCCATCATTTCTGCTTTAAATATTTGAATAAATTCATATTGTGCCTTTAGCAAAGATTTCTCAATTCAAACCTAGAACATAATCTTTGTATAGATTATCTATAATGTCTTAAAAGTACTGCTTAAAGATCACATACATGCAATGCTTGAAGAAGAGAGCTGCCAAGGAAGTTCATTTTTTTTTCAAAAATAAGGCTAAAATTTAATTGCAGCTATTCAAACCATGTTAAACTCATTAGTGGCAAATTCAGAGCAAATTTCCTACTATACTGCCAACTCAAAGTGCAATTAAAACTATTTTAATCCAATTTAAAACTAATTATCTATGCTCAACATGAAAGTTATGAAATCTGCGGGAGACATTATTGCCTTTGCATAATATATTCAAATGGAAAATATTAGGCCTATTTTAATTTAGTCATATAATGTTCACGTCTTATCTCCTCGAATGCCAACTAACAAGTGTGTCAAAGTGATTTTAAGGTTGACGTAGTTTTAACATAAGCAGTTCATCCATTTCTTGTTGGAGAGAAAAAATTAGCAAGTATAAGGAAGTCAAGAGTTTTAATGCTTGCACACTTGAGACATAACTACAAGGCTTGTTACACAAGCACAAATACCATTAATCATGGAAAGGAAAAAAATGATTTTAGTTTTCAAAAAAATATTTGAATAGAAGTGCTAATGGAAAATTCTATGGCAAAAGAGGAAGGGGATGAAGGATGAAGTGTTTACATAATTTCAGAAAGATTAAAAAATGCATATGGATGTCATTGTGATGAAGAGCTAAACAAAAGAATGGGATTCTGTGCTTAAGATTATGAAATAACTTTTAAAGTCTAACAATCTTAATTTTTCTATAAAATATGGATGCTTCCATTCATTGGCAAATTTTGAAGACTTTCAAAGGAGTTAAAAGTTTTAACTGCGAGGAAGTTAAATCCTTGAGCATTTTATGTGTTTTTGCTGAACTACTCATTGTTAAATGCTGAAATAAGTAATTAAATCTTTGAAAATTTTATTTGAAATGCTTTAATTATTAGCTAGAATGTCAATTTGCTGTAGTTTATTTGAATTTATAAAGTTAATACGAGATTAATTTTAAACTAACTAAATCCTATTGCATTTTTAATTACCAATGTCTATTGTTTTAAATTTTCATTCTTGTCTATACTTTTGCATTTTTCCATCAAATTAACAGAAAAAGAATTTCTTTTTTTGAGCTGCAATTGGCGTAACTAAAATAAATATTGGTTGAAATTGAAAATAGTAAAATTAGGGCTAAAATTTTAACTGCAGGTGGCAGGGTAGTGGCAAGAAAGAGCGCCCCCTGGGAGTCAAGTTTAAGAATAAATTAGGGTAATAAAGAATTCCCACCAGGAGGCGCATTAGGTATGAATAGTTTTTGAATCCATTTTCAAAAATAATTTCCAAATGATCTTCATTGGCAAGCACTTACAGCTCTTTTAGATAATTTATTTCTCATTTTAATTATGGTTTTCAGAACTAATTAGATACTTCCTTAATGAATTAAAATCGGTAAACTGGGAATTCAAAAGACTTCTACTTTTCTGGCTTCTAGATCTTAACTTTTGTTACATGAGAAAAAAGTTCCTTAATTCTATGAGCTGCCTGGGCTTAACTTTGCCATCGAAATATGACATGCCCTTTTCCCGCCAGGCATGTGTAATTAAGAGCACGTCTTTGCAATGATTTATTCTTGATTTAATGCTGATCAAATAATGTGCATTCATGGCCTATAGCTCTCTCCTTTAATGTTTCTTAGTTCAATTTGTGTAATTTACAGTTCCCTGAATATATATACAGCTTTTATGCTCTCTAAAATATAGGGCTTAGTTCTATCGTTTCTATAGCCTTTTGGGTATTCGAGCAGTATTTCACGTTTACATAAAGGCAATATATCACCGCCCATTTCATGAACAACTGATTTGCTGATGCCGCCCCTGTGCAGTTTTATTAAGTTTGTGGTCAATGGTTGCAGATTCTGCAATTTTAGAGAAAATCCCTCATGCTTTAGTTTTAATGGCACATTTTCTCTGAAAAATTTTTTTTATTATAGCAAAGAAGGGGTTGTTGAAATTTGCAGTCAAATATCGATGGCTTAATTCACAAGTAGCGAATAAGCCAAAAGTTGCTTTTGATATAATGCGTTTTTATGGAAAAATATAGTATAACTTGGAAATGAACAATGTTAAAAGGTTGAAATTTATTTAGTGATAAGATAAAAGAATATGTAAATTTTATATAGGGAATGTGCTAATTTTTGTTTCATAATTAAATTAGTAAATTAATTAAGTCATTTGAGAAATAAAAGGCTTAAAAATGCAGTGAATGGTACTATTCGTTAGTTTATCTTTTAAAAATGTCTCTAAACCTGGATTTTTAATAAAATACAAGTAGCGATCTGACAATTTTTGCTCATTTTTTTTCATTCTTTTTATTCAATAGGCAAACTAATGGATTTGCACATTCGCTATATAGTTTGACTTTGATTAATTTTACAGGAAAGCCAAAAAAATTAAGTGTGAAGTAGCGAATGTGCACATCTATTAGTTTGCCAATTGCATAAAAAGAATGCAAAAAATGAGCAAAAATTGTCAGATCGCTACTTGTATTTTAATAAAAATCCAGATCTCGAGACGTTTTTAAAAGATAAACTAACGAATGGTACCATTCACTAGTCTACTTGTAACTTTTAGGAATGATACCGTGTTGGATATTCGCTATACTGTTCACTTCTGTAACTTTAACAATTATTGGTTAAATTAATTTTTGTAACTTTAGGTTAATTCATTAAGGACACTTACAGTATCACAATGGTACAATGATCGTATTTTTGCAAATTGGCTTATTTGCTACTTCTGAATTAAACCACCGATATGTGATGTGATGTATATCCTTGGGCTGTAAGGATTTGCATTGAAAATTTACCAAATATTTTGTTTATTTTTGCATTTATTTTAATGCGTTGCTATATATTTTGTAACATGTGCTTAAATGTAATTACGTATTCAAGGGCTTAAGGGAATATTAATATCAAAGTATATATGATTTTTTGAAATTATCAAATTAAATGTAATTTTCTTTAAATTGGTCCACTGTCTCTCATGCATGCGTGGATAAGTGTAATGATTCGCACTGGCATATGAATATACGAGCTAGTATAGCATCATATATACTAAATACCATAAATATACATTTAATTATATACTTGGATGTGCATATAAAAATATAGCCTCTAATTTTAGATTCTTGGAAGTTGTGTTTGAATGATTTTATTTTTGGTCATGTGATTTCAATTTGCATTGATTTTTATTGGAATTAATAAGTCGGGATCAAAGGATTGATGCAAACAAAATTATGCTGAAATTTGTTTGCAGTGACTGAGTTATATATCAGCACGAAAATAGTTTTAAGGGAATTATACCTGCAGCTCTCCAGAAGTAATTTTGTTGTCTGTTTGCACAAAATATTAATGCAGTCTACTGGGCAGTCTATATCACTTGACTTCTGTTAACAGAAACAAATTTTAACATTAAAAATTCATTTTTCTATGAGAAAATTCTTTTAGATTGAGGTATAATTGTGATTTAAAGTTTAAAAAGTATTTTGAATATAGCATTATAGTGTAAAAACTGCATCGCTACACTATAATAATCCCTAATGTATGTTTTCCTATTTAGTTTTTTTCTGTAAATTTAACCTTTTTTGTCAATTTCTGCTATACACAGGGTGTCTGGCCATCAGGAAATGTCAGAAAAATCAGTAGTGTCTGGAATTGTCAGGGAAATTAATTCTGTGTCTGGAAAATCTAAATAAAATGGAAAATTAGGCACTATTGATAATTTTTTAACTCATTTTTGAGTGTTTTTGAGCAAAAAAGTTGCCTGGGGCGCCATTTTCTGTCATTTTTGTGCAGTAATGTTAAAAAGCCTTCACATTTTTGCATGCAGGCCATGAAAAATATTTTTTGAGTTGAAAAAAAATGGATTTGTTTGTGCGGCCTAGGGTATTTGCCAAATAATTCCATTTGTAATTGCATGTGTCATTAAAAATTAATTAAAAATCACTTTCGTTTGGTCTGGAAATTTGTGAACATTTGTCTGGAACACCTGGAAATGTCAGGGAAATTTATTATTATGGGATTTGGCCAGACATCCTGTATACATTATTACTTTTAAAAGTACTGTTGGCATTAAGAAGAAAATGCTGAAATTTTAAATATTATAATTGACCAATTAGAAAGCATTAAGAAAATATGATTTATTATGCTATTATGCATTATTAATGCATTGCAGGAGTAACTATCGCTATTAAAGGAAAATATCACTTTTATGCAATTTTTTTTTATGCAAAAGACAGCAAAAAATGATGAAGTGAATAGAAATTGGACTTGGAATTCAATAAATATATTTCCTGAAAGAGCTTGGTTTGAAGGAAAATGCTTTTCACAGGAAGTATCCATTTTTGACATAATAAGTGGCGCCATCTGTTGATTAAGTTGATTACCACTAAAAAGAAAATATGCAGCCAAACGTAACCATTGACAATGGTTTAATTTGCAGAAGTAACTACTAGATGGCGCCAACCCCTTTTGGTAATAATACGGTAAAATGGCGTCATATTTTAGAAAAGTCAAGATTTCTGAATAATGGTAAATATTAATTTCTTTTCTCCTCTGAATTATTGGTTGCTTTATTTTAAATATGACTTGATTTTAACTTTAGGGCTGTTTGTCCAATGTGCTGATTGTGTTTCTTTTATTTCTGCAACTTGGAATGAACAAACGTTTTGAGACACTCTGTAAAACCCATGCCAAAATGCATAACAATCTGCACATGATGGACTATTCAGGGTGCTATTTGTTGTTTATTTTTTTTTCTGTTTTTCTAAATATTTATCATGGCATTTCAATTCGACGAAAAAAAATCCTGCTTTTAAATTGTTGCAGCCCGCAGTTTTAGATTTAATTCAAAATCGATTAAGGGGGGAATGTTTCTCGAGTCTCACTGTTTTATAGAAATTCACTATACACAAAAAGGGACTTCAGTAAATATTTTTCCAGCAATTGTGTATAGGGCTACAATTTTGTATTTGAACAGGCAATATTCTAGAAAATGAGGCTGTTTGGTCTATATATTGAACCTGAACATTTTTTAGTTTTTCTGTTGAATTTCTCTTCCTCTGCTAGATAAACTCGGTGATATTTTTTTCACCATACTTCTGAAGTCGGTTTTTTTGTTTATTATTTCGTTTTTCTTAACGAAAACAATCTCTTTTCAATTGTCTACATATGTCCATTCTTCTGGATAAAGTGGAACCATTATCTGTTACACCATGAAATTTATTTTATTACAATTGCTTTAGGAATAAAAAATATACACGAAAAAGTGGAGGAATTGAATAAGATTTTTTGAAGAAATGGCAGTTTGGATAGAAATTGGCGTGTGTCCTATCATATTTTTTCTCGTTTGTTTCCGCGCTATGAATATGACTGATATAAGACACTTATCAGAGACTATTTTAAAAGGAAAAGGACTCAGTACAAATTTTTTTTTTTTTATACCAAGAACTTTTTAACATGTCAAGGTGGAAACGATTTCTGCTCCACTTCCTTTTTTACTTTTGCCACAAATGCACTCACTTTTCTTCTTTGATCTTGCCATGGATAACCTTTGCAGATATATAAAATGTATGCCAGTGTATTGGTATCTATAAGGCATGGTTTAGGCTGGATATAATATATTCTCCAATGTGTGGTTATATACTTGCCTTATATTTAAATGTTTGCCTCTTATTGGAATATATAGGTCATTTTCTCAAAATGGGGAAATATTGTAGGAATTCTTTACCAATTATTAAGAAGGTTATGGGAATTATTTCTAAATGTATAACAATATTATATGATGTTTTTCCTAAATATAATGGAATGTATAGGATTCCCTCCTCCAAATTTAGGAATGCTGTAAGGCTATTCTTCACAAATGTAAGAACATTAATAAGAATTTGTGTTCTAAAAATTCATAGGATTTTTCTCCAAAATTATTGGAATATTATAGGAATTATAGATCATTTTTCCAAAATGTATGAATATCACTGGATTTGTTTTTCCATAAATAAGAATATAATATAGGAATCTTTCATAAATATAATAGAATTTTGCTGTACATTTTTTCCCCCAAAATATATAAAAATACTAAGGGAATTTCTTTTTCACAAATATAAAGGAATATTACTGGACGTTTTACCCAAAATTTATGAATATTATTGGAATTTATTTCCAAACATGGGAAAACATTTATTTAAACATATTTGTTTAAAAAGTATAACATTTTTTTAGGATTTATCTCAAAAATTATTGAAAAATGATTGGAATTTTCCTCAAAAATTTAGAATTATTGTGGGAATTATCTCACTAAATATAGGAATATAATTAATAGGAATTTTCCTCCCAAAATTATAACTATTATAGGGTGTATCTTCAAAAATTTAGAATTATAGGAATGATTTTGTCAAAACTGTAGCAATATTATAAAATCTTTTCCCCAAAATTTAGGAATATTACGGTAATTTTTCCCCGTTATATTGTATTAATATTATATTTAGGAATTAGTTTCCAAAATATAGAGATATTAGTAAATTAATAGTGAAGATATTTTCCCAAAATTATTGCAGTATTATAGGATCTTTTTTAAGATGTAGATATATAATAGGAATTTATCCACAAAATATGGAAAAAAATAGGAATTGTCGTTATATATAATTATACAGTATGTATTTATATTTAGATAGTATGGAACATTCGTGACCCCCTGGTGGTTAGTATGCAGAGATATCCATTATTTTGACATGGATTGCTGAAAGAGCTATAGAAGGTCTTCTGTACTTTCACTTGACCTCCTACATGCCCATGCACAATTTTGCAAAATGGTTTTTACGTAAATGAGATGGTTCCAGTCAATTTAAGGTAAACCAAGAATGAAACCCTATACTTATGTGGATTTTTTATCCTATATATATATGAAAATGCCTCATTTGACCTGCTGGCAATTATGGTTTCAATAGGATCTATGTAGTTAAAGAAGATTGGAAAAGCAACTATCCACTTGATGTAGGGCCCTGCATGGAGACATGCACATTACTTAGATAGATCAAAATATATTTCTGATGTTTGAAAAGAATGGTTTGTGTACATGTTTTACATCAAGAATGTATGTGCATGGATCTCTGCCTTGAAATATGAATACTTGTTTCTGTTGGATCCATTTTACTTATTAAGATCACTTTGTTTTCAGCGTTACATTATTTTTGAAAACTTTACATTATGGAATGTGACAGGTATGCAGTTTAAGTATGAAACTGGGAAGGGGGGGGGAGGGGAGTTAGTCAATTTTGTCTATTCTTATTCAGTGGACAAAATGGTAACTCAATGAAAATACCAACAGGGTTACAACCAGTATTATTGAAGTTGTTGGTATCATCGTGTTCAGTTATAGTTTGATTATTGGAAATATTTTTCTAATTTTTGTACCAGTAATGCCAGGAATTTTTTTTTTAAATAACTTTGTCACAATGTTACAGGGTGTATGGCCGTCTGGAAAACCTGGAAATGTCATGGAAATCTGTATTGTCTGGAAATGCCTGGGAAATATCATGGAAATTTAATCTGTGTCTGGAAAATTAAATAAAATTAAATAAAATGGAAAAGTAGGCACTAGTAGTGATTTTTAGCCCATTTTGATTTTTTTGAGCTAAAAATTCGCTTGCGGCGCCATTTTCGGTCATTTTTTTTATAGTAATGTACAATTAAGAAGATTTTCGCCTGTAGGCCATGAAAAATATTTTTGGGTCGGGGAAAAAAAATGGAATTTTGGGCGCGGCCCAGGGTAGTTGCCAAATATTGCAGTTTTATTTGCATATGTCAGTAAAAATGAGTTAAAATCACTTTCGTTTGGTCTGGAAATTTGTGAAAATTTGTCTGGAAAACCTGGATATGTCAGGGAAATTTGTTACTGGATTTGGCCAGACACCCTGATATTAAGACCTTTGATGAGCAGCAGTGCAATTGTGCACAAAAAAGTTGCAGCAATAGAACTTTAAAAAAAATTAATGACATTTCTAGACATGAATGGTAATCCAATGCCTGAGGATCTGGTGCCCCATGGCTTCTACGTGGAACAAGTAGGCACAGTGGCATGATTTATGGCCAGTTTGGTATTATACAGTATATTTTTTTAAATAGTAGTGGATAATTTATATTACTTAAATAAACAAGTTTTTTTTCTCGAAAATTCAACATTATGGTTATAGTTTAAGCCATAATCCAACAGAGTAAATATTAATTCCCAAGACTGGCATCTAGTATCTCTTTATGTTTGCTGGAGATTCCATTGGCAATCTATAAGAAATTCTGCGGCCTATTTCAGTTTGAACTCAATTTGGTGTTGTGAGCCTTGGCGTCTTATTTCTATATATATTTATGTAAATAGAAATGGTGAATGCATGCTACACTGAATTTCTTTTTGCAGTGTTACCTTGGCGATATTGTCCCCTTAGGACATATAATCCTATATTCTTGCATGCACTGTACATCTCTTTGGCCATATACAGAAGAGCATTTGTGATGGTCATGTACAGAAGAGCCGTCAATTGACTCACAGGTCATTATATTGCAAGAGATGAGAACTCCAAAGGTGTTCTTCTACCCTCTGACCTTATCTCTATAAGACCTCAACTTATACACGTATACTATAGGTTTTAAACTGTCTTCTTCAGTGCTCATGGATATGGGAGGAAATAGGGTTACTGCAGATCTTTTGTTCACTTTAAAATTTTACAAATGTCAGAAATGCTTTGCAATATTACGTGCAAATTTTGCTGATGTTTTGTGCTTGCTTGTTGTATTGCATAATTATCTCATGAGAAAGACTGATAGCTAGAAATTGAACTTGCAATTCTCTTAAATTTGACATTTTGATCCAAATTTACGTATAGAATCTATTTTAACCTGAAGCAAATCATTCTAGGAAACCTTCTTGACTGTGACAGATTGATATTAACATATTCTGTGAATTAGTTTGAAATTTTTCTACTTATATTTATTGAATTGTGGCATTTTCAACTTTTTTGTGCAGTGTAACTTCAATCCAAATGTAAGGTGTTGCAAGTCGGGCATTGATGTAATTAAGGGGGCTGTCCACACTATCAACAAAATGCATGCTCCTATGGGAATCTCCATGTTAATTACCGGTACAAA